>CAUYPO010063439.1:0-62218 GCA_963574435.1 Cheirogaleus major | reverse complement strand
AAAGGAATACCTGAGACTGGGTAATTTATAAAGAAAAGAGGTTTATTTAGCTCACAGTTCTGCAGGCTGTACAAGAAGTATCACACCAGCATCTACTTCTGGTGAGGGCTTCAGGGAGCTTCCAGTCAAGGCAGTGAAAGGAAAGCAGGTGTGTCACGTAGAGAGAGAAGGAACAAGAGAGGGAGGGGGTAGGCTCTTTAAACATCCAGCTCTCGTGTGAACTAATATAGTGAGAACTCAATATTGCGGGTAGCCATATTGAGATCTCTCAAGCCATTTGTGATAGAACTGTGCCATGACACAAACACCTGCCACCAGGCCCCACATCCAACACTCAGATCAAATCTCAACATGAGATTCAGAAGGAACAAACATTCAAACCATATCACATGGTCACTCACTTAGTTAAGCGTTCCATACTTAGCAAGTTCTGGTAACCTGCCAAGAGCTCTTCTTCTAAGGGCATGCAAATCTCTGTTGTGGAAGGTATGACTTTAAACCCAGAATCTCAGGGGTCTTCAATATGACTTTCAGATTGGATCATTTTTTGAGCTTCATACTGCCTCTTTTTCTACAGCTGATACTTCTACCACTATATGGTCTGTTGGATTATTTGGGCCAAGCAAGGCTGATTGCATACAACCTGGATGTGATGCAGTACCTTTTCCTGCTCTTGGTCCCCACTCAAAAATAGCAGCCTTCTGTGTCACCAGGTAGATATTTGTAAGTACAGAGTGTGCCACCTCTATAGCACTCTTGTTGGCTTTCCATTTTTTGCTTCTAGGAGTACCAGACTCTATTAACCATCTCCACAATGACTTTGCTGGTCATAATGATTATTATCAGTTTCCTGGCTTCTGACAGTTAAGCAGCACCACCTGGCCTATATTACTGTGGAACCCCACCATTCCCATTGATGCTAATAAGCCCAGCGCTGTCGCCACCTCTCCTACTGTCGTCACTGGCCTGAGTAACACTTCTTGGTGATACTGGCGCCTTTCTCGCCAGCATGTTCCTGATGGCCTTGGTAAATTATGTATGCTCTGGGATCTCTCTTAGAGCAAAACATTCTGGTTGGTCTTCTGGCCATATAAAATATATCTATTCTATTATGCCCACTTCTTTCAGTCTTTTTATTCTTTCCTCTGGCATCTGCCACAGAACATGTTAAATTTCATGTCTCAAGAAATGAATTCTTGCTTATCTTGCTTTAAAAATCAGCCCCCAATGAAGTACCATCAAAATCTAATATCAGAAGTACTCCCTTTATCTCTTGCTATTGTGCAAACATCAGGGCACTGATAAAAAATACCTCAACTACTTATCATTCTTTAGGTTATTCTCATCTGCAGGCATTTTTCCCCCAAGGAACATTTGGCATCATCTGGAGATATTTTTGTATGTTACAACTAAAGAAAGTACTACTGGCATCTAGGGGTAGAGGCCAAGGATGATGCTGAATATCCCACAATACACAGGATAGACTGCACAAGAAAAATAAATTAACCAGCCAAAATTGTCAATAGTGCCATGGTCAAGAAACCCTGTATTAGATGTATAGTCTTTTTCCTGCCTTTTTAGCTGTAGCATGTCCCAGGCAGGCAGCCAAGAAAATAAGTGAGTGAAGCTTCTGAGGGAATATCTTGTGTCAAGGGAAAAGCAAAAGGTGTTTGCAGCATCTTCTGGTGGGCAACCTCTGAATATCTAAAGGGTACAGGGAGATTTTTCAACTCAACAACCTCAGCAGCATCCATCTAGCCCCTGTCCCAGTTTTCAGATCTCAGGTATTTCCTGCCAGGTCCCTGAGTTTCATATAACCAAAATGATTTAGCTGAATTCAGATGTCTCTGGATCTCTGCTACTCTCACAAATAGGTCTTCACCCTGCCATTTGATTGTGCCTGCACTTCCAACACAGGTAATGAGTGCCTCTTTACACACTACCACCAAAGCTCTCTGGTTCTCACCCTTAGCTATTTAACTGCTTGTTAACAGCTCTTAGCCCCTTATTCTGGTGTTAATACAACTTAGTAATAATCACTCATCTTCACTGTCTTTGTAGGAATTATTCTCCTCATGTATCATCATAGCTGACATAACTTTCCATCAGTAAATCCATCTAGGTCACCACCAGTGAAAATTTAGGAACTGACCCACCACTCCATACCAGAGATCATCCATGCCCCACCTACCAATCAGGACATCATCCTCTTCACCTGCTAGGTGGCAGGTAAGATCCCAAATTCCCATCTTACTGCCTATTTTTTCAGAGCATGCTTGGTTCCACTTGCACTACTTCTCCAAGAAGCAGACACCAAGATGGGATTGTTTATGCAAGATATTTTTGAGGGGAAATGCCCATGTGAAAGGAAATTGGGAGGGAGTAGAAGAATGGGAAAGCCACCAGACCATGATGGAAATCTGATCCTGAGTGTGGAACAGAGGGAGAAGAGGCTGCAGTTTGGGCAAAGTTTGTGAATTTGTCAGTCCAAATTTGGCTGATGAAGAAGCTACTTTTCTCCCCAAAGTAGGCCTACCTCAGTAGATCATTGGTGTGGAGCAATCTGTGGGAGGTGACCTCCATACAAGTGCAATGATAGATTTTAATGTGTAGCAGAATCTGGAGCACTCAGCCAATTATTATTCCTGTGGTAGGAAGTCTGTGAGGCCATTCTTGTGGGTTTCACAGTGGCCAACACACGGTCAGCATTGTGGACACAGTTACACAACTGCTTCAAAGGGCGAAATGTTATATCCACTAAGAGAGAAATGATAGGCAGTGATAACAGCCAATCAGAACTTCATTTCCTCATTTGATGCACTGAAGAGCAATTTCAGTGGGCAGGTCCCTTTGTCCCCTGTCCTCTTGAAAAGCAGGAGTAAGAAGGATAATCTCCAGAAAAGGTGAGGGTTCTCAAAGGAGTTCAACAGAGATTACATAGTCCCTTTATGCACTGCATTGCAATTTATAACTCTTAGAAACATGTGCATAGACCTTGATATAATTGATCTAATTAACATTATTAATTATTAACTTTATTTTTCCAAGGGGAAGGCAAAAAGCTATTAATTACATTATAAATATCAAAGAGTCTTTTTAGGTCTATTAAACTGAGCTTGTCCAAGTATTTCCAAGAACACACCCCAATATTGCAGCCCAGGTTCCTCCATTCAGCCAGACCCACTGGGCTTTGGAAATAGAAATACCTGTTCTAAATCCCAACTCCACTCTGCTATTTAAAAGTTGTGTAACCGTGGAAGAGTAAAACTTCTCTAAGATTTTGTTTCTTTGGTAGTTTAATGCGTATACTAATATAATAGTATTCCTCTGACATGGCTGGGCTAGAAAATGAAATAATGTATATAAGTCTAGCTAAGTGTTTGACATATGCTTACCCCTCAATACACATTCTTTATTATATAATCAAGTTCTAGTGTAGACAGAATTTAATTAGCTCACTTCCCTTCTAGTTAAAAAGAAAATGAATTGAAAAACATTTTTCTTTTAAGATGCAGTATAGGGTAGTTATGAATGGTACAATGATTGTAAAAGCATGGGCTTTGCAATTCTCAAGATCAGAGTTTGAATCACATTTTAGCTCTCCAGAGTTTCCTGACACATAGCAAATTAATTAAATTAGCTGATCCTTCTCTCATCTATAAAATAAGAGCAATAATGTCTGTATTACATGGTTATTTCCAAGGTTAAATGAGATAACAAAGGTATTTAAAATGTCTACCTAGTCTCTAGTACATAGTAAGCACTTAACAAATATTATTAATAGTTATCATCAATTGTTCTTTATTATATAATATATCTTTGTGGCTGATAAGGGAAGCAGGGCCATCTATTCCTCCAGTCAATAACTGCAAATTATTATCCCCAAAGGTTTCATCATCCTTTTTAAAAATAAGTAGTTCAGTCTCTTTTCTTGTTGTTTTTCATCACTCATGTACACAGTAGTCACACTTGTCATCCTCACCAGAGTCAAAGTGCCTTTTGCTGTGACTTCATTCCTTTCTTCTTAGATTTTGCTTCTAATCATCTAGATGCCTCGAAACCAGAAATTCAAGTTTAACACAATTGTATAAAAAATAAGAACAAATAAATTGTGAATGAAGATCTGAGAAGTTTTCTTTATGCAGATAGATGAGCTTGAGCATCAGGACTTGTATGAAATGTGTTTCACTATCCAAAGGGCCTCTGCACCTGCTTCCTGATGCTGCAATATTTTCCTGTCAGGGAGATGAATCTCAGCTGAGTCGCAGTTGCTAACTGCAGTCCTAAGGCACGTAGAGGATGCCAATAAGTGGCTGGTAATTGAATGGAATGTTAGTAAGTTGTATTTAAATAACACTGTGACCCTTCTCCTTTCAGTGTAATATAAACTGCTCTATAAATGTCTATATTATTTCATTTCTATCAATAACTTCACATGACTGATCACGTGTCTTTTATGACTTTGAGTTTCTATACCTACAGAAGAATGAAAAGTTTTGCTAGCCCTGTTGCTTCCTCTGTGAAGGCCTATTTCTGTTTCTGATTTGACAAGCATCAGCATATGAGCCTGCCTGTAGTCATGGCAAACATTCAATATCTCCTTGCTTGTTCGGCTTTAAAAAGGGTTGTGAAGTGCCCACCTGGGTATTGTCAGCACTTCATTTTCCTTCTTTTCTAAGTGGCATTTAATACTAAGCAAAAACTGATCAGAGATTTAGAATTATCCTTGGCCTATTGTGTTTCCATGGTTACAGGTCTGTGTTGTTCATCTCCTGAATTCAGCCTCAATGACTCTCCCTGCCTTCATGACCCATTCTTATTAAATCTTGATTACTATGTTCCACCTGTGTTGGCCCCTTACTTACACACCACAATAACTGCTAAAGGAAGCAGTCTTCCCATATTGTGATGGAAGCATTTGAACACAAACACCACTTTTTCAATGTTTCTCATTTCACATGACATAGCCCACCCTAAAATAACTGTCCCCTTTTTAAGCTACTCTTTGAGGAAAGCGACATTTTTTTAACCTCTTTTACCAAAGCTTTTTTCTTTACAATGTATGATTAATCATTCACTTTTCTACCTCCCCATCTATGAAAATTATTACTTCTTTGTTTTACTACCAGGATAAGGAATGGATTAATATAACAAATAAAACAATGAGATTGTGTTGCCAACTAAATAGAATATTGTAACACTAATTAATAGCAAATATTTTGAAAATAAGAACGTAATTCAACTCATTTGGAGTGCCTGCTGCTCTTTGTGAGTAAAATTTGGAAAATCTTGAAGTATATAAATAAAGTAGAGATAATTGAAGTAAATTATCAAAGGAAGGTAATTGAAAAGTGTTCCACATCAGATAGGATTAGGCACTGCTTCATGTAATAATACCAACAGCAGTAACAAGAAAAATAACAATGTGTTAAGTCAAATAATTTATTTTTCTCATGAAAGGAATCGAAAAGTAGGCATCCCAGAGAAGGGATGGTAGTTCCCTGTCATCAGGCTCTTTGTACCCTGCTACCACAGAATCCTTACCATACTGATTTATGATGCAATGTGGTTGCTAGAGCTCAACCTCTCATTTTCCCATTCCAGGAAACAAGGGAAGGACTCCTTGAAATTCCATTCATTAGGCATGCCTACATCTCATTTGCTAGAACTTAGTTATATGATCATACATAGTTGCAAAGGAGTCTGAAACAATGTAGTCTCTTAAATGGGCTACAAGGCGACCAACTAAAAATCAAAGTTCTGTAACTATAGAAGATGAGAAAAATAGATATTGAGAGCAAATAGCAGTCTCTATGACAAATTCCAAAAGATATAAAATAAAGAACAAAGTGAACAATAATCACCACAGACAAAGCAAGTGCTACACCACACACAAAACTATTTCATATGTTTTTATTTCTAATATTCCTTTGTTTTAAGGAATATTCAAAAAATTAAAGTTTAATCCCTTCCCTCTTCTTATTCTTTACAGTATTACTTGTAGTTTGTGGGAAATTTGATAATAAAGATAATTGACCTTTATTGAGAGTTTACCAAATACTGGGCAATGAACTAAATTATTTACATGGATTTTTTAAAACTCTCAAGCTAACCTTTTGAAGTGGTTATAATTATATTCCCATTTTACATAAAAGCAATTTAATGAGGTAAGTAATTTGACCAAAGTGGTGACACCAGGATTCTAACGCAGTCAATCTGATTAGGGAGTTTCTGTTCTCAACATATCACATAGCCTCTTCGCTTACTGTACTTGTCCCTTCTGCTATTTTTATATACAATACTTTTTTCCTTACCTTATACATTTTGCATCCAATCATATTCTTTCTACCCATTTTCCAACCAACATTAAATAACCTAGCCTTTCTACTTAGAAGCAATCTACAGAAAAACCACTAAAGAATATCACTGCAGATGCGCAAGTCAGGAATGCAGCAAGAGTAACTTTGAAGGAGCTAATCAAAAAGTCACAAGGGAAAGTCAGGCTACTAATGTGAAAGGGAGCAAGTAAAATGAATGGAGATAAGGGTGACTGGAAACAGATCAGGGCACCTGGAGAAGGAAACTGGGGTGAGTCAGGGAGATGAGAGGTGAGTAGACTTGTCTTCTGGTAAACATTTCTTAATCAGGTCATTGCATTCCAAGGTAATTTGAAAAAAAATGTGCTATTTTAACACATGACAACAGAAAAGGAAAAGAAGAACATCCTGTACAGATTTAATCTTTGAAGATATTCAAAGCAGCAGCATATTGTTTATTATCATATTTCATAATCACAGAGTCATTATACTAAACTGACATTTTTCTCAAGTACTCTTTCCACTTTCCTCACCACCATCACATTGCACTTTCATGACACTGTTTACAAACTTACTTCTTTGCTTAAATTAAATCTTGAACTATTACTTCAAGCAATAATGAATGAATCAGTATATATTCCTCCCAACACAAGACCAAATCACCACCAGGAGCAACTTTTAGCTCTGTTAATACAGATGCTGGATTTCCTCTTGAAAATCCCTATGTTTTTAGTACCATTATAGCATTCTTGTTGAATCATTTCCCCAACATGATGGATTGTCAATCATCTACCCATGGTCTCTTTTCTCATGCCCCTTGTAGTAATGAGCAAATGTTTTCAAGAACTTAGAAATAGGCTTAGAAAAGATTGAGATAACATTAGTAAAGTTCAATACATCATTCAATAAAATGTCACCAGGATCTTATTATGATCCAGACACACTTGTGGGTACTGGGGATAAAGTAGTACATAAAACAAAGTTTCTGCACTTCTGCTCTGGCACAGAGAGTAGACCCTAAACAAATACTTTAGTATATAGTATGTCAGATGATAATAAGTGTCATGAAAAAGGAAGAATTGAAAGATAGGTCAGGTGAGGTGGAGGGTGAGGAAAAAGAAAATGCAATCTTAAATAAGACAATCATAGAAGGCCTTTTGATGATGATGATATTTGAACAAAGTCCAGGAATTGAGACAATAAACTAGATATTTGGGGGATTAAGTAGTACTGAGGATAGCAAATTAAGAGACCCTAAAGTTGGAGTTTGCATGGTCAAAGAAATGGTGGGGCCAGAGAAAGATCTTTTAATGGGAAGCCATTAGAGGATTTTGTGCAGAGGAATAATATGACTGGATTATATTTTAAAAGGGTTACCCTGGACACTGTGCTGAGAATATAGAGTGGATGGGTGATAGTGGAATCAGAGACACAGAAAAAGGCTATTGCAATACTTTTTTTTAATCAAAAATTTTAAAGGTTTATTCATAATTGATATTGATCCATGGAATCGTTTTTTATTTTAATTTTCATTTATTTTTTAATTTAAGATATTATAAGGGAGGAGAGTATCAGGCAAGAACCTGAAGGCTCTAGTGTGAATAATGATTCCTCAGAAACCCTGTGTATGCTGTCATGGGAATAAGATTTCATTTGTAAACTATTAATTGACCAGCATTCATCTAAGTTATGCATCATTATTCCTTATTGTCCAAGAGGGTGCTTTCTCCTGTTTACCTAGAGGTAAATGAAAAAAATAAAAAGCTGATGAATCATACCCCAAACAATAGATTACATCATGAAAAATTGGGAAGGAATATTGAAACTGACATACTGTATGTTTTAACATAATGTGACAATATCACATATATGTGATAATATTTGAATTAATTTTCATCTTTTTGCACCCAATATCTTTCTTCAGAAGGAGATTAAAGGAAAGTAAAGGAAATTAAACTGCAATTATACATATATATGAAAAGAAGAGAGAATGGGAAATAATCAAAAATGCATGCTGACTGATAGCCAAAATATGTTATTTATTTGATATAGTGTCCAAAGACTATGAGTTCTACTTGCTTCATTTTCTCTTTGTTAATAGAAATACTATATAGTATGTACAAGCAAACCAAAGATTGCAGATTAAAGTTAGGAAATTTGTCTTCAAAATTTCATTAGGTGTTTTATAATAAAGTCCTTATTTTTACTAATTTGATAAAACATAGAATTTGCCTTCTGTTTCATTTTTACCAGGTACATTTTTAAACAAAACTTCATACAGAAAAGAAGCACTCATAGATTTGAAGCCCAAAAAAGATTTCACATTTGTAAGATTCGATTATTTTTTATTTTCCTTTTTGTTACACCTTATACTTATTTTTAAAAAGGATATTTTGGCAGAATAATGGATATTCTAATAACTTCAATAACTTTCAGTCACATTCCTCAATGCATGCATCATGGAGTGCGACAGAAAAGAGCAGAGGTTCTGGAGCCAGAACCCCTCCACCTGCCCTAACTGTGCTGCAGCTTCCTCATTGGTAATGTGGAAATTATTAATATTAACAGCTTTTATTCTGTTCTTTGTGTGTTTGGGTATTAAGGCTTGAAGGATAGGGGCTGGTTCCGGCAGGATAATGGCATGTGCTTGGCATTTTTACCCTTGGGAAACGATCATTTCCAAACTCCGTTGTTTCCAGAGACATAGTCCCAGCAGAGCCCTCCTTGCCTCTGCAAAGAGGGTTGAGGCAGCCTGTGAACAATTCTGCATGAGGGGATGAAACAAAGACCACGAAGCTTAGGAAATCTTTTCCTCTCCTGCTTCCTCATTTCTTACTCCTTCCCTTTCTCCATCTTACTGTCTTCCTTCTTGGTATTTTCATCACCCCCTACTCCTTTTTTCCCATGCAAAGTCTTTGCATGATACAGAGGTATCCAAGGCGTCCATGAGGGTTGGCTCCCAGGGCTGAGTCATCAACCTGGTAGTGGAGAAAGATCCAGAAGATAACCAAGTGATGGTTTCTCACAGATCTTCAGTAGCCCAGCTACCTCTCATTCTCCTCTACCACGTATTATTAAGTAGGGATTTATTCTAAAACCTCTCTCTAAGGTAAATGATCTCTGAAAATGTTATATTTCCTCAAAATAAGAACAAGAAAATTTTCACAGTGGGGCACCATTTATTAAAAATAATAAAAGCCTCACTTCTTTTATATGTTTGAGGAAGTCTCAGCTTGGACCTGTTGCATCTTCCATTGGAGTCAGACAAATCTATTTATAACTGGAGCATCCTGAGGAGTAGCCACAGGGTAGCTTGAATATATAAGTACTGGGTCATCCCAAGGCTAGAAGGAGCCAGGCATGATGTGTTTATGATTCTTAAACTTTATCAAGCACAAAAATCGCCTAGAAGGCTTATTAAAATTCAGATTGTTGGGTCCTATCCCCAGAACTTCTGAATCAGTAGGTCTGAGATAGAGCCCAAGAATTTGCATTTTTAATCAATCTCCAGGTTATTCTTGTGCTTCCAATTCATGGGAACCTCTGCTTTGGACATTATACTACAGGAATGTCTCTGAGGGTGGTGTTTACCATTCATTCTGCCCTAACCCCTTCTAGCCTCATGGGCTTATATATTATTAATATTATATATTATTATGTCCCAAGAGAGAAAGACAAAGCTCTGGAGTATGTGTTGGGCATTAGCACCCCTCTAACTGAATATAACAGGAGAGGGAGGGGAGTTACTCTCTGTCACCTTCCCACAGATCACCGAAAGCTCTGCACCTTGAGTGTTCAAAGGGTGCAAGGGATCAGGGCTGGTGCCCAGTAAGAAGGAGCAGGAAGTGCCTGGGGGGTTACGTATGCTACCTGAACCACTCCTGTTCTGTTGTTCATGATGGTGGTGGTGGTCTTTAGCTCCTTGGGGCATAAATTTACCTAAGGCCTTTGGGTGGCTTCATTTTAGTATTAAATTACAGTTCTTGTATTTTCTATAATTTGCAATTTGCCAGTTGACTGGGTACATGCTCCCAGGGTTTCCGTAATGTGTACATTCAATAAATCAGAGACTAAACAAATTAGTGCTATGATTCTTATTTAAAGAATGAGATAAAAAGCAAAGAAAAAAATGACTTGCTTCAGGCCACAAAGGTTGGTGACAGAATTAGAAAGAAGAGAGGATGCTCTCTAACCCTGTGCTTGGACAACCTTACCTTTTAGTTACTATTAGATATTCATTTAAAATTCAGACCATTTTGGAGCCATTGCCACATGGAAAAGATCAATTCTGATTGTTATTGAATGCTAGTAAAACAGAGAAGAAAATGTGTTTGGCTAATTAGGAAACATCTGAATATACTATTTCTTTGACAGATCTGGATTTCTTTAACAAGGGTCAAAAGCACAAAACTTCATGACAGGCCTGTGGGAAAAGGAGCTCCAATTTTCAGGAAAGGGATGTATGAAGGGGAAGACAGATAAACAAGGTGTGCTGTTCATTGTGGAGTGAAGAGGAAATCATTTTCCCTATAGCCTTGAAGGGTGGATGCAATCTTCTTCCACAGAACAGAAATATGTACCAGGAAAAATGTGATTGAGTCACAGGCTGACAGAAGCAAGCGTAGATTTAAGTTACTTCTAAAGCTGAATTATCTCTGGATTTATATAACATGGGGATGTAAATTTTCACAGGATCTTCAGAGAAGAAGACTTTATCTGGAAGCCATGGCCCTACATTTGTATAATGTACAGGTTCTAATGCTCTTAGACAATTAAAACACACATGTAATTGGTGAATGTTTTGAAAAGATTGAAGTACAGTGTATATTAACAGCATTAAACATGTCATTTATATTCACAGAAAACTTATAGATTTTCTAGTATAACTAATATACCAGATTTGGGGATTATATCAGAAGAAGAGCATGCATATTCACAAAATTGTAGACTAGGAAAGCTCCAGCAAGATTCACAATGTATTAATATGTATGGACTTAGGGATAAAAATTGTATTTAAAGAGGGTCATCTTCATAGTGTAGATCAACAAAGGATATTTCCTGGAGAATTGGACAAACCTGTAATTCTTCCAACTGCTAACAACTTCTAAAATTAAGAAGTCACTTTGCCCTACAGATGATTTTCAAGGTAGAAGCATACGTAGCAGTTTTGTTATTCTCACCACCCATGGAGATAATGGTAAGAATGACACAGAGGTGGCTCTAAAGCAGTGGATCTCAAATTGAGCTGTGCTTTAGAATCGGGTGGGGTGACTTTTTAAATCTTGATACCCAGCTATACCCCAGGCAAATCAAAATACTAGGGATGGGACCCAGGCCTCATTTATTGTTTTTAAAGCTCCTCAGCTGACCCCAAAGTGCAGACAGGCCTTTCCGGTGAAACTCAGGTATGAAATAAATAGCCTATCTTTGTCTTTTTGTTTAACCTGATTTGCCACGGGAGTCTGATTCTGTTCTATCTATTGACATTTTATACACTCATCTTCATAATGAGTGTATAAACTCATTATTTTAGTAGTTACTAAATATATAAGTACCTATAAATTAAAAATAATGTAACTGGAGTTTGGTTACCTAGTTCTTACAGTTGGTATGTGTTAGTTTCCTATTGCTGCTATAACAAATTACTACCAACCTAATGGGTTAAAATAATGCAAAGTTATTTTATAGTTCATATCTGAAAAGTCCCTTTTGCCACATAAGCTAACATATTATCAGGCTTGGGGGATTAGAATGTGGACATTTTGTGAGCCATTATTTTACCTACAACAGTGTAAGTAAACTAATGTGATGGGGCATGACCAGAGCATTATTGTGTTCAGATTGTATTCACCTGGGGTCCATTGCACCAGTCCCATTGGTCTAAACGATGGTCAGTATGCATATTCACAGCAGTGCAGATGCTGGGAACCACTCTTACCACAATGTTACATATGATTTATAAGAACTTATAATCACCAGCTGCCTCATTGAGTTTCAATGCATTTTGTTCAAATGAAATGCCCCCAAACACAAATTTCTTCCTAAAAAAGCAGCTGCCAATTGGGGCACACATATTTTGACATCTTTGCCCATTTCAGTTGTTTGAATGATATAAGAATACAATCACATCCTAAGAGTATATATTTCTCTATTCTGTCAAAATGCTGGCTTTACAATTTCCAAGGCTCTTGCACTTGTAACATAGCATTAATAGAACATAGAGTTCTCTAGTCTGTTCTCCCTGTACTCATCATTCATTCGACAGATATTTTCTAAGTCTCAGTTGCTGAATCAAGGGACCTATAAACACTTGTTTTGTGTAGCACTTTAAAACCTTCAAACCACAAAATAAGCCTGATTCTTAGTGTCCACACTGAAAGCCATTGCTCTCTTATCATTGATTAAGCAAATATTTTAATTGCTATATAAGTGATGAAGGTAAATTTATCTGGACTGAGAATTAGTTAAAGGTAAGGGCGTGTGTGTGCAGATGTTTTGTTTTGGTTTTTGCTAACTTCAAGGAGTTTTTCTGCCCCTATATACATAAAAGGACTATGTGGAGTTAAATACAGGGAAAGCTGCTCACCTTCTCCCATGAAGTCATTGCTCTCCATACTGGGCCTCCTTTTTTCCTAGTGCAATCATTCAGGTATGCCCCCAGGTTGCAAGGTAGATACAGGATCTGGGGGCCAAAAACTATGTAACATTAGACATTTAAAGATAACTGAGGAAATGGATAGAATTTCCAAACCAGGCTTTTTCAAAATCTTGCCTTAAAGAATCAGTATTCCTCCCCCAGGAATCTCATGCCTCCCCGTGAGAAAGTAGCATTACAAGGAAGATAGACCACTCATTTCAACGCCTCCTCCCTCTCTGCTCCTGAAAGGAAGGTGAAATGGAGTGTCCACTGATCTTACTGCTCATGGTTATGGAAGTATTTATCACCTTAGTTCATCATTCCTTTCCCAAACAAGTCCCTGGACTTTCTGAATCTGGAAAAAGAAATAGTAGGACATTTTATTTCACAGAATTTTATGAAATCTTTATTTTATTTCTGGAATCTCTCACACACACTGTGTCTTACTTGATATGAGAAAGTCAGTGTGTAAGTTGATCCACTATATTTGTAAGCAGAAAAAATTCAGTGGGCCAGAGCCTTTGGCTTGGTCTGAAGACTTTTTTTGTCTAGAGGCAAAGACCCACTTGTCCTCACATCCCAGATCTCACTTGTTCAGGATTCCATCCCAGAAGGCTGTGATATTGTGTCACTGTTAGCTCCCCAAGTCTAAACTGATGCCTCTCCTTCTAACTCTGTTCTTGCTCCCTGAAAGCTGCCAATATTTCAGTTTCCTCCTGTTCCTTCCCTCCATTGAGAACTAGACTTACTTTTGGGTGGTGGAGGAAAAAAAAGCTCCTTATGTCTCTGTTGAAGTCTATGTTTTCATGTACACTTTTGCAATAAATTATTCTCCTATGACTTGCTTGAATGAGGACTGAGCTTCAAAATTTATACTCCATAATACTCTAGGAATTTTTTCAAACTGTAAAACAGGCTAACACATGCAGTAGAGAACTCTTTTCTTTTACCTGTGGTCAGGAGCTTGACATATATTCTATCAAACACCTGTTGGAACATGATTAGGCATTCATCTGTGGAGACCACACAGGGAGACTTTTATAGCTGTGAGGCCACAGGTAACTAGAATCGTTCCTAGTATTTCCTTCATCTCTGCCATGCTCCTGTAACATTTCAGTGGCCTGCTCTATTGCAACTTAGAATTTACCTCTCCAGTCCCTGGAACTCCATTCTGTGAGTGTGGAACTCACTTCTCGTAGAAAAATTGGCTTAATGCCTCAAAGAAAGGCTCCAGGTGCTTTAAAAACTGGCATGCCAATAGAGACTAGTTGAACATCACCTTCCAGCCTATGGCTTAAACAGAGAATATTTGAGAATATCCCCGTAGACTTATGGGGAAAAGGGAGCCCTTGTACATTGTTGGTGGTATTATAAATTAGCACAGACATTTTGGAAAACAGTATGGTGTTTCCGCAAAAAAAACTAAAATTAGAATCACCATATAATCCAGCAATCCCACTTCTGGGTATATATCCAGAGGAATTTAAATAAGTATGTCAAAGAGATTTCTGCCCTTCCGTGTTCATTGCAGCATTAATAACAATAGCCAAGATATAGAAACAACCAGAATTCCCACCATCAAATGAGTGAATAAAAATGTGTGGTATATATACAATAGAATATGAATCAGCATTTAAAAAGCAAGAAATTTTGTCACTTGTGATGACATGACTGAACCCAGAGGACATTTTGCTAAGTGAAATAAGCCAGGCATAGAGAGACAAATACCATGTGATCTCACTTCTACATGAAATCTAAAAAAGTCGACTAATACAAGTTAAGAGAGTAGAATGGTGGTTACCAGAGGCTGGGGAAGTGAGGCAGGGACATCAGTCAAAGAGTTTCAGTTAGGAGAAAGCAGTTCTGGTGATCTATTGCACAGCACAGTGACTAGAGTTAATAATAATGCATTGTGTATTTCAAAATAGCTAAAAGAGCAGATGCTAAGTGTTCTCATCACAAGGAAATGATAAGTATTTGAGGTGATGGATATGTTAATTAGCCTTATTTGATCATTTCACAATATATACATGTATCAAAATATCACAGTATACTTTATAAATATATACAATTATTTCTGTCAATTAGAAATAAAATAAAACTTGAAAAAATTCCCTTAGACGTAGTACATCCAACTTTGTCTGAAATACCCTGACAACCTCAAACAATGCCTCTCTCTAATCCTGTAACGTTGTCTCAGCATGTTTGGTTGTTATCTTCCTATTCTGGGATAGACTTTTAAGAAACATTCTGGCATGGTTCAGCGTGGCTTCCACTCCTCTGTGCTAGTGTGTCAGAAATCAGAAATAACTTAAGTTGCACTTTTGGTCATTCTAGGATAATGATTTAATCCCAGATATTGTTGGTTTCCCTAGTAAAGAAACCTAAAAATGTAGCTGAATTACCACTTACACCTTTGGGAACGAGGTGAAGTTTGAAATCCCAGTTCTAGACTTGGAGCAATTTGAGCTTTCCCAAAACGGTCCATGCCTTAGTTTTTCAGCTTGTTGGGTCCATGCTCTTGAGGTCACAAGCATTTTTCAATTACTCCTCTCATCGGGACCGGATTTAGAGTCCCTTCCTTTTACAATTCGAATGTACTCATAGTTGCAGTAGTCAGCATCTTTCTTGAAAATTTCTTGAGTTGAATAGAATAAGCACATGATGTAAGGTGCATGTTTATCTCCTGTTGGCAAACCTTACTCTGGCCTCTCTCCTCAATAGCCAGTGCTGCTTCTATGACATTCTCCCTCCACGTGCAGCTGTGTAAAGTGTGGTCCTGTTCTGGGCCCTGGCTGCTTCACTTGCTGGGAGCAACCATACACATTGTTCTGCTTCCCCCAAATTAGTTAATACTCTGGTGAATAGATTTCTCTCTATATTGTTACAAACTTATATATTTTTATTCAGTTGAATACATGATTTCTATATGAGCATATGGACATATTTACTGTCTTATTTGCATATTGTAATCTATGTTTTCACTGAATCTTGGCGATCATTATTATCATTCTTTATGTTTTACTTGTGGAACTCAGGTACACAGAAATAAGCTTATTCAATTAATTATATTCCTCAGTGAAAGGAACAATATTATCACATAAGGCACTTTCTCTTCCTCTCCTTGGTGTTATCCTACATGCTCAAGTCCCAAGGCCTCTAAATGGTTTAAATTATAGGGGTGTGTTCTGCTCACAAAACAGTATTTCAGAGGTAGTTCAGTCCAGTATTGTTAATAATAAGCATTCAACAATATCAGGCTCTGTGTTGGTTTCTTTGCAATTTCTCCTGCTTTCCCCTCAGGGTCACAAAATGGCTGCAGCAGCTCCCAGCATCATACACAATACAGGATAATATTCAATACAGGTTGAAAAGAAGAAATAATTTCTTCTTGTGAATCTCTCTGCTCTTATTAGAGAGAAACATTTTTCAAAGGTCTCCACAGGTTTCTTTATTCCCAGTACCCAGAATTGATTCTCATGCCCAACTGAGCATGCTAAGGAGACATTAAACTAAGAGTCTGACATTTAAAGCTTCTTCAAAAAGAGACAAGTTCTGCTAGTAAGAGAAAAATGTAACAAACTACCTTTTGGGAAGGCAAAAAAAATGTCTGTATGGGTTTAATTCATCATATGAGTATACCACATTTTATCTATTACTCAACTGAGGGTCATTTATTTAGTTTCCAGTCTTTTGGTATTGTGAACAACTCTGACATAAATAGACTAGTAAATTTTTCCTTTTGTCATATATGTGTAAGGATTTCTCCATACAATATATGTCTAGAAGTAGAATGGCTATAAAGTCTGTAAATTTTCTATTAAATATGAACAGCCAAATTGTTTTTCAGTCTAACTATATTAATTTACATTTCTTCCAGCAATGCATAAAGACTTTGGTTTTTTCATATATTCTTTTAGAGTTGATATTATCCAAATTTTATTTTTTTTTGCAATGTTAAGGATGAAAAGTGTTTCCTCAGTATTGTATGTATTTTTCTGATTACTAGTGAAGTTAAGCATCTCTTTGTGAATTTATTGGCTATATTGTTTACCTTTTGGTGAATTGCCTGTTCTTTTATTTTCCTGTTTTAATGTTTTTTGTAAAATATATGTACACATACTATAATATATATCAAAAAGGTTAGTATCTAGAATATATTTATTTTATGTTAATATGTATAAAGTGTTTAATAATAGTAAAATTTAGAATTGGGCAGATTATTCTTTCCAAATTTGCAAATAAGAAAAACCAATCTATCTCCTCCAGGGGGAAGTAAATAAAGTACTAGAGGAGACTAGGAATATGCTCAAGGAAACCAGACATGAGGAAAAGATAAAACCTCTCACGGTGAAGATTTTGATGACTATAAGGAGAGATTGGCATTCCTTTCCCCAGTTGGACATTATATTATGAAACAAACTGGCGGGCCTTCCCTTGTGTCTATCTGAGAAGGGGGAAAGAAAATTGGAAAGATGACAGAGTGGAGGGAGGATGCAGCATGGACCAGCATGCCCTTCCATCACTTTGTCTGGCAAGAGTGGCTGAGTTTGGCATAGATCAAGTGTATACCACAAAACGTAGCTGAGCTTCAGTCATCTTGCCAGCACCTGACCAACCAGGACTGGTTCATGGGCAATAATTCCCAGCCTGATAAGGAAAAGGACTAAGGGTATGAACTGAAGGACAGTGGAAAAGTCAGAGTTGGGATCATTGCAATGGGGAGACCCCAGAGATGGCCCTGGAGGGATTCACATGCGCACACGATAAAAGAACCAGCCTTTGTACTCCTAACCCTGGGAACATTAATCACCAGTTTATGGACTCTCTCTCTATCTAAGTCCCACATTCAAACTTTCCCACAAAGAGTATCTGGGTTACTTAATTTGCCACTATTATATAGAAAATGCTCTTGTGAAGTAGAGTAGTGCCAGGCCATCTCTCATGCTGCAGGCCAGCCAATGTGGGGCTGCTTTGGACAGATAATCATTTCTGCACAAGCTGTTGTGGCTAGTATCCATCCATGAGGGTGCCGGACTGTGGCTGCACTTCAAGAACTCCTCTGACAAAGGTTTAGAGCATCACAGTCCTTCTAAGTTTACTCAGAATGAATCAGTATATATAGGAGGCAGCATGCTTAGTGTATCCAGTACATAAAGCCAGATGTTAATGCTATTATTGCATATTTCACAAATATGCATTTCATATCTTATTTTTCTCCCTTTCTTTGGATACATCTCAACCAATTCACCTTTTAATTGTAGACTATTGTTTTATCATTTCATTTTTTATTTCCTTTTTCTTGCATTTTATTGAGAATGCAAAGCAGATGCTTTCTAATATTTAATTCTGATTTTTTATCTAATTTTTAAAGATATTGCTTACCTTTGCATTAAGAGTTCAGTAGTTTCCTGTTTTATGTTTAAGAAATCTAAGATTCATGCCGGCTTGCTTCTGTTTTCTCTTCCTTAAATGATTAAAAGTCCATACAGACTTTATCATACATAGAGTCAATGACTTTCACTTTCTCTTCCTCACTAACTAGCAATTATTAGAACTCACCTGTCATTTCTAAAGCCACTAATTAAATATTTGGTGTCTATTGTTGACCTTAACTGAGGGGAAATGTGTTCCGTCTCTAACCTGCTTGTATAGCTATAACATAATTCCTGCATAATTAGAAGCAATATCCTTTACCAATGGTAAGAGGGTCCTCTTTCAATTCATCCTGAGCAACGGGAGCAGTGAGAAAGAGAACCTAGTCATGTAAGGAGGGGAAAACAGTGATGTTAATAGGACAAGAACAATTTCCAAAATCTATAAAGCATATGCTCATAGCATTGGAACTGGCAGAAGAACAATAGCGAAGAATGCTGCATCTCAGTTGGAGAGAGTATAAGGGGTCATGTGCAGTGATTTCTCTGCAGTTTGATGTCACAGCATTGGGGGACTCGACTGGGGAACTCATTGAGGGACAGTAATGAGAGTGCCTTGGATTGGCTGGGAATATTTGAAAGTCTTGGGTTTCAACAATTTTGTAGGCGGAATCTCAGAGGAGAGATTTTTCATTATTGTTTTTATTTACCCACATAGTTGGTTGTAGCATCCACTGCCAGCTGCCGTGGGAACTCGGAAGACAAGGCTTCTGAGGTTAGCATTGGTACAGGTCTCAACAGAATAGAAACGTTACCCAGAACATGAATGGACAGTGAAGGGTCCATCTTTCCTGTGACTCAAATTTTAGGTTAAAATTCTGAAGATATCATTTTTAAAAGATGGAGAAATTAGCTAAGTGCACTTTAGATACATAAAGAGGAAATAAACAGCATGGTGCCTTTATGGGAATAATCAAATCACCTCAGGAGCAGGAATCCACATTCAAATAATATTTCCCTACATTCCGATGTGATAGCAAACCAGCAAGCAAAGCATAAACAAATCCTGTAGATAGGAAAATAATAAAATAAAAAATGAGCTGGGGAAAATTTTCATCCAGAGGGAAGTGTTTTCTTGCAACAGACAGTGGTGGGATCAGGAACCTGTTCCCTATTTGGAAACTGGTGCAAAGATTCTGAGTGTTCATCCAGGATACGCTGGAGTAGAAGGATGATACCCCTCCAACTTACCATCTTCAGCATTGTCATCTATATGCTTGAGTCCTTGACCATTATTGTGCAGAGCAGCTTAATCATTGCAGTGTTTTGCAGAGAATGGTTGCAGGACAAAAGATTGTCACCTGTGGACATGATTCTCACCAGCCTGGGCATCTGTCGCTTCTTTCTACAGTGGTTATCAATTATGTCTGATTTTTTCTTCTATTTTAACCTGAATTATGTATTTTGGTACATATCGATCATCTGGGAATTTAGTAATGTTCTTATATTCTGGTTGACTAGCTTGCTTGCTGTCTTCTACTGTGTCAAGGTCTCTTCTTTCACCAACCCCATCTTCCTCTGGCTGAGGTGGAGAATTTTGAGGTCAGTTCCTTGGTTGTTACTGGGTTCACTGATAATTTCTTGTGTGACAATCATCCCTTCAACTATCAGCAAGCACATCCAGATTCAGTTAACCACCATGGAGCATTTACCAAGAAACAGCACCGTAATTGTGAGACTTGCGAAGTTTCAGCAGTATTTGATTAATGCTCATAGAATTGTTGCATTGAGCATTCCTTTCCTCGTGTTCCTGGCCTCCACCACCTTGCTCGTGGCCTCACTGATCCAGCATGTGCAGCAGATGCGACATCATGACACTGGGCATGGCAACTCCAGCATGAAAGCTCACTCCACAGCCCTGAGGTCTCTTGCCGTCTTATTTATCTTCTTCACCTCTTACTTTCTGATCATACTAATCTCCTTAACACACAACCTAATTGATAGGAGATCTTGGTTCTGGGTCTGGGAAGCTGTCATCTATGCAGTAGTCTGTATTCATTCCACTTCACTGATGTCGAGCAGCCCTACATTGAAAAAGGCCCTAAAGGTAAAGTGCTGGGGCTTAGACGCTGCCTAAGGCACAAGATACAGCAAGAGCCCTGGGCAGATGGGAGTCCACCTTGATGCAATCAATACCAGTAAGCAGCATTGCTCTTATCAATCTCCTGTGTGATAGACGTGATAGTGAATCGCCAGGAATACGAGCTTCATTCTCTTTCTTCCCAACAGCTATTGACTCAGAACAATCAATCCTTTCTCTATTCTGCTGCACTACTTTCCTTTCCCTTCCACAATCCTCAGGTTTTCTACTTTCTCGGCTTTTTACAATTGCCCCAACTCTCCTTAGTCCTTGCCACCTCTGGTATTTTACCCCCAGTATATTCCATACAGGACAGTCAAAATCATGGTGTCCACACAGTATTTTAACCTTCCTATGACTGCCAGCTACATCACACATTATCTGAGTCCCTTCCCACAAGAATGTATTGCTCATTCCCTGAATGCTCCCCATGATAAGCCCTCAATTCACTTTCTTAATTTTAATCAAGAAAAACTCTTACCATCTCTCTCTCTCTCTCTCTCTCTCTCTCTCTCTCTCTCTCTGTTTCTTGCTTCTAGACTTTTATCCTTTGATACAATGTTCTTATTTGCTTCTCTTTTAAATACTGTGGTCTTTATTCCTTGAAAACGCAAGTAAAAATTTAACTCTTCTTTCATTTCCATTTTCCAAGACATTATACTCTTCCCTAGAATAGCAGGCCACTTACCCAATCCAAGTTCATCCTTAATACTCTCCAAATATTGATGGTTAATTGTGTCATCTATACATGGTTTCCACTGGCTCTATTCTTACCTCTCTATTGTAATATAAATTAGAGTGAACTTTCTGGAAAGGTTCCCATATTGAAGCATAGCTGGATTTTGGCCATATGTAACCCAGATGTCAGCTGGGAACCCCTCTTACTTTGTAACATCTGAATGATGTTGGCTTAAATTTTCTATACTTTTATTCTGTGCTCTATGATAATAAAAAGCCCTCCCCAAATGAATAAGAATACAGAAAACACACAATAATCAATTAAAAACTACCTACAAGATGTTCCCATTCTTTAGACACCCTTTCTAGTTCAAAACAAGAAAATGTATCTCCTTATCTAGCAGGTTTCTCCCATACCCTCTTCCCTTGTGAGGCCCCATCTGACCTTCTCTCATTTCTCTCCTCTTCGTCATCCATTAGCATCCAAATATCTTGATAATGGACATCTCTCAGGCCTTTGGGTCTCAGCCTCTGTCTACCACAGGCACTTATCAAAGTATTTTTCCTAAATCCAGTTGCAACTCTTACAGCATTCCGGTGTCAGGGGTTATGAATATGTTTTCCAAGTTTTATATATACTAGTCATGTCTGATGAACTGAACTTCTGGCTCTGCCACTAGAGCATCAAAATACTACCTGAGAGCAGACCATCCTATGGGTAAAAGATGCAGGTATCTCAAGCTTGACTGTGGAAGAAAGCCTTAGTCCCTGGAAGGGAATGGAAATTCTGATCTAGTTTTGAGTTTATCATTCTGATTTGTCTCCGAGTCAAATTCATATTTGAAACTGAGGGTGTGAAATATAAGGAAAAACTGAAAGACTACTTTCACCAAAGATTCTGCACCATTCAGCATATCTCAGCAACATCCCCACTATTGCACAGAAAGGGGAGCGAAGTACCCTGTCCCGCTCCACAGCAGCACCCTGTACAGCGTTGGCGCCTCCCAAGCTCCAGTGGTTCGACTGCACTAGAAGCAGGGATGGGACCTGGTGGATGCAGAGTGTCTGGGAGACAGAGACATATCCAGCTGAAGTGGGACTGGGCAGAAAAAAGGAAAAGAAAAGGTAAATATTGGCATTGTGTTATGTGAACAGAGACTCCCAGGAATGCTTAGGAGGTGGGTTGCAAGGGTTTGAGATCCTGCTGGAATAGGTTGGACAAAAGCCCGGGAAATTTGGATTATGTTGCTATTTGTCATTCATATCCACATCCAGACGAGGTCTTGCCTGTTCTAAAATTTCAGATAGCTGAAAGAAATAGAAACCGTTTTCCTCCTGTGTGTATAAATAGAGAACAGGAAAAAAAGAACACCCACCTCTGCTATCATACACAGACACTACTCCAGAAGCTGTTAAATATTTTTAGCGCTCTCACTGTCCTCTTTTGAATAAAGTGCAACAGAAAACTTATCCAGGATATGCATGAAGTGGGAGTGTTAGAGGGGGTTGAGGGCATCCTGAAATCAGAAAAAAATAAATAAATACAAACAAATAATAAATACCCTTTATAGTTATGGCACCTAATAGTTCATAAAGAGATTTTACATACATTTTCTCATTTTGAACCAAAAGGACAAGTCAAGATCTCTGAATCCAAACTGGATGGAAAAGAGACCTAATAAGAAAAAATTATTTACCCAAATTTTCATTACTAGTTCATACTAAACCTAAAGTCAATGGAAAAGGAGGAGAAACCAAGGGATAAATTTTAAATGAACAAATGATTTTAATTTGGAAAAAGATAGGATTTAAAAGGGAGATATTTTAGAAAAAATAACACAAAGGTCATGACCAAGAACATGGAAAATTTTTGGACAGTTTCAGTTAGCTGGATATGAAATTAAAGCACCGAGAGGCTAATGCACCTGTCCAACTTATAAATACTCTACCCTATATAATGCTCTTTATCCATAGCATAGAATACATTGCCTGATAACTCACCAAAAATAAGGGAGCAGAAAGAAGAATAAGAAAGCTGTGTCCCTGAGTTTTAGGAGCAAATGTTTAGTAGCCCATGGGTGTTGGCAATGAATTTAAGAGGAGCCCTGTGAGTGCTGTTGCCTGGTGCCTGTATTCACGTACACCATGTACACACCAAGCCATTGGCAACTGGAAAGCAGATCCTCCACCCTTCATAGAATGCCCTATGAACTTGATGAATGCCTTGTGATGCAGAGGCAACAGTGATAAATTCCTGATAGCACCTGGCATGGAGTCTGTTCCTAATTAGACACAACACAGAATTTATTCACTGAATGGTATTTTCTCTACCCTGCCCCATTCCTACTGTGTGAGATACATTGGTTGATAAACTTCAGTTGCATGTTTCTGCCTACTTGCGAGACTGGTATTCAAAACTTTTCAAAACCTGCCTCTTAGCCACCTGTCCAGTTTAACTCTCAATAAGCTCCAACATAAACCCAAGTTTTTGCACCAGACGCATCGCCTCATTGTTTCCTGAATACCCATGCATAGGGTAGTTGTATTTGCATAGGATGTGTCCATACACAAGACAGATGCTTCTCACATTTGCTGATGCATTTACCTTTCTGTCCCTGATTTCCCTATTTATGATCATTATTTAAGTTCTATCCTCCCTTGATGACCTAGCACCAGCCCAAATGCAGGCATGAATGCCAAACCCCACCACTGCCTCTTGCCCCTCCAGGTTGCTTCTCTTTCTGTTACATCTATTGTCTTTATTGCTTACTTGGAACCATATGTAAGTTCTGTTCCATTATTAAATTTCTCTTTCTTTTACCTCTGCCTTTATAAGACAGTTTTCAACACACAAGAAATTCAGTTACCACTAAATGATGATGATGATGATGATGACGACAATGGCATGATGAGTAACAACTCTGAATTCTGGAATCTGAAATTGCAAGTGGTGCCATTCATTCAATAAGTATTTGCTGTCAAGCTACAGTGTCCTAAAGATGGGACAGCAGCTTGATCAACATGTACTCCTCCTGAGAAATGAGGGCCCTATCCCTGAGAGTTTCACATGTGGGTTATGTTGTCCGTGGTGGGTCTACTTACATCAGCCCTGACCATTCTGGTTTTGAGAAGACCTGAGTAGAAAGAGGTTATGGGTGTTCCACAGTGGGGCAAGAGCTGAAAGCCACTCTGCAGATAGGAGCCTCTCCCTCATCATGGAGGGACAAAGCACAGAAATCTCTCGGGATTGTAGAGAATAGAAAGCAGCCTGCGTTTGGACTCCCTTCCTGGACAGAGGGCACCAATGGCCAGATTACAACAGAATCAGTCAAACAAGAGGTTGGCCTTTTTAATTTCTCCAACTCCTCAAATTGATGGTCCTATAAGAACAAGAAGGGAAAGGATGTGGTAGGGGATTGAAAGACCTCATCCTCACGTTCTTCCCTGCTAGTCCCCAACCTCTGTGTCAGGCCTAAGACAGGGGAAGAGAAGATTTTAATTAGTTATAAGATTAATGTGTGATTTAGATTCTTTAAAGTTTGAGATGGGAACATTCTTAGAAAGCTATGGAATCTATAATGCCATCAAGAATTGGGAAAGGGTGATCTTAGGAATATGTTTGAAGGAAGAAAAATGTGTTTCTTTGGAGCTCGGCCTATTCAATAAAATTGTTACAGGAGACATAAAGGTCAGTAAGATGTGAAAGGCCTCTATGTGTTCTCTGAGACTGCTTATCAGGTGTTGTGCATTAAATTCCACCTATAAAAAGATCTCAAGATAAGTTCCTTTCTCAGAAGGAGATAAACAAAGGCCAAGGCAAAGACCTACCTCTGATAATCCTTAGTTTTCCTGTTACCTTTCACCTGAATTCAACAGAGAAGCATTAAATTTTTGCTTGATCACAATATCTTTTCATACCTAAGAACTTTTGACATAGAGTTCTGCTCCCCTTCGATTCTGGTGTTTGTATTTATATTTCGTTAATGGTGTTTGTCTTTATTATTCTTGTATTTCTGTTATAAATTATGGAAAGTTCTTTTTGAAATTGGTCTTGCTATTTTAAAAAGGAGATAAAGAAAAAACACAAGAAAAGAAAGAAAAACTACCGAGGAAATGTATGAGTAGCATCGCAACAATAAAACAATTCTGACATAACTGCAATGATAAACCCATTTAAAAAAATTATCCAGATTTACTTTTGTTCCAGAAATATATATTATAGAAGGGAATTTTAGAAACTCTTTTATATAAAGTCTAGAGGAGCATGCACTGATTATAAAATCAGTATAACATAACTTGTTCTTGTGACTACTAATAATGCCAGAATGCTTCCTAATAGGAAGGAAAAATGCATCTCCTTTGGCCTTTCTACACAGAGCTTTTAATGGAATTCTTGAGACTCATTTTCCATCCATTAGCCATGTCTCAAACTCCCAAAGCAACATTTCTTTGAGATGATTTCTTCTATTTTTAAAAATGCTTACAAAATTGAACCTAAGTGTAAACTGGCTTTTTGCTAAATTTGATGGCAAGGATATAGTTGGATAAACTCGATTCTAAGGCCAAGTTTCTTCAAATCATTTTTTAGGGTAAAATTTATCAAAGAAAATGACAAGCTAGATTGGTTGGATAAGAGATGAATCCTTTATCATGAATTAAGTTTTTATTTAAATTTTAATCTAAATGATGGGGTTTTTTAAAATGAAATTTTAAAAATATGCTAGATGTAAGTAACTGAAACACAGCCACAGTCCTATCAAAATGACTGAAAATAATTGCTCAAATTTTCAGGGGCAAGTGGATCTTAAAATTTAAGTTTAAAATTAGGGAAAAGATAAATTTTACAAGCCTTCATTCTTAAGGCCTAAAGATAGACTGTGTAGGCAGATATTTCTTGAGAATCTTGGCAGGTCGGTGTTAGTACTTGAGGGAATGAATGAGGCTCACTCCAAGAACTTGGAAATGAGATTGTCTTCTGATAGGTAAATCAAGAAGTCTACTTCCCTCCCAACTTCTGCCATATATGAAATAGTCTAAGAATTAACCAGGAAATGGATGGCTGGAAGGTTCTCCAAACAAACCTCAGGATTTAGGTCAAGGCAGAGTCGAGATTGTACCATATTATATAGAAAGAGAGTAAAACAGGTCTCAAAATAAACTTTAACAAACAAAAAGATGACAAATTTGAACTTCATTATGTTCATCCAGGTCTGCCCAGGGAAAAGAGATGTTTGGTCAACCAAGTTGAAGCTTTCCAGTCCTGCTGACAAGTCCTTCAAGCTGTTATCTGAGGGATTTGTCATAAGGTCATAAACAATTCCTTATCTTTTACTCTATACTCATTCACTCATCTGATTATGATTTGTCATTTCATGTTGTGATTGGCTATGCCTACGCCCCTAAGTAGGCATAAATGGAAAATTCCTAGATCCTGAAATATGGGTACAGATAAATGGAGGATGCAAAACATACAGGCATGAGGATGGCACTGCAAGACTTTCCGGGCCAGGGCCGGCATATTCAGGTGGGTAGCTGACACCCCACACAAACTACTCTTCCACCTTTGCCCCCACCCTGAGGGCATCCTGTGAGAAACAGAAGGGCAACACTGCAAAGTTGTACTCACTCAGTGCCTCCATTGTTAACTGTGTTTTTGATACTTGATAGACATTGATATATTGGTGTCTGTGAGGTTCATTTCTGCCATCTTTACACTCAGTTCCAGTTTTCTTGACCTAGACCTAAGATCACATAGCTTCAATTTAGGCACAAATTTCCCTGATATCTTGATCATTTAACTAATCCATGCTCATGCCACTTCGGCCTCAATTTTTCCAGCTTCAGTTTCAGTAGACCAAGTTTGTTTCTCAAACTGACCATCCTGGAGAAATGACAAGAATGGATTTCTGGACCCGTAAAACAAAAGAGCAGAACCCAGAATGTGGTAACCTCATTGAGATGTCATTTTGAGAATAACCCTGCCGGTACTTAGGATTACACTGTCAAAGCCTAGGTCATTGTTCTTAGTTGTAGACAATGAAATCCAGTCTAGATGGTTTGAGGAGGGGAGAATCTACTACAAGTTTTCAAGCAGCATGTAAGGTTTCATTCAGGGAGTACTAGGAAAATAGGCAGAAGCAGTACAACCAGAAGAAATGTCCAACCACACCACTGGTTGTTCCAGCAGCACCACCTGCCACTTTGCATTTATGATGTTAGGGACTAGGCAGCAAAACTTGCCACACAGCTGCCCCAGGGAAATCAAATACCTCTGACCCAAGATCACATCTCACCTAGGCAGCCACTACCACATATTGCTCACTTCCTCTTTGACTCCCATGGGGCCTCTGCTTGGCTGAACCTGGATCACACATAGAGCCTTAGCCACTCTGTCATGTTTAGCTTTTTAGCCTCCACTGAAGATTCACAGGAATGGAGCAAAAGGGGAGCAGAGTGAGACAAAAAGCAGTTTTTTCTTTCTTAAGTACCAAAAATCTGTAAAGTGTAGGGTCCAGTGAACCTCACATATCTCTCACCATTGTTCAATAAGTTTAAAATTAGATATCATAAAAAATGTTTTTGTATCTGAAATAGATATGCAAATAAATCATGAAAGTTCTCAATTAATACTGGGGGAAAAAAATTTAAAGAAACAAAAATAATTGAATATGGCTACCTTGCCTTTTATTGAAATCAAGGGTCCCAAATTCTAATAATTTCAGGGCTGGTAACATAAATATGTAAAGTAGCCATAAGACAACAGTAAGCTTGACAGTACATACTTCACTACCCCCATCACCACCCATGCTATTTGCATTGTATTGCAACAGGGGGAAAAATCAACCTTAAATTTAATGGTTAGGAAGGAGAGGAAAAGATTACTAGTTTGAGTAGATAGTCTTCATTTCCCTCCCTCAGCCACTCAACCAAGTCACTGCCCTTTTTCTCTGGCTGTTGTCAGTGCTGGCTGCTAACACCTCACAGGTGCCCCCCTTTTTGAGAGACTTGTCAATAGAGACAGCCTCACTTGGGAGATTATCCCCAGGCCACAACACTGCAGCCTACAGCTAATGACTGGATGATATGGGGGTATAAAAGTCCAGCCCCCATGAGCCAGACTAACTCTGTGGTGTAATTCATGCTCAGAACGCCCCTTGGGCTCAGTTTAAAACTGGCATCCGGTGGAGCCCACAGCCTTGCCTAGCTTTTTCCCTCTTGCCCTATCCAGCATACCTCACTCATTTTCTCCTGAGAACATTCCCTCAATACATCACTTAAACAAAAATCTGCTCAAGTTTGTTTCCGGGGAATATTGACTAAGATACTAGAATTTCAATATTGTTGCAGAAAGCAAACAAATAGAAAATAGCAAAGAAAGAAAGTTATATAGGCATAGGCACTCCCCTGTCAAGGATGTGAAGCTTAACTCTCCACCCCATCTCTGTGACTGTACTTAGTGATTTCCAAAGAGAAGAGAATGAAAAAGGAGGAAAAACTAACTTTCAGTGGACAACCTTGGCAAATATTAACTAGGCCAGGTGATCAAGGTTAACCTCATCAGTAATATGTCATGTTGATAGCATGTACCCTTGGTGTGATGTAACAAGAATGACACTTTACCTCTGTGGTTTTCTTCCTAAAAACCCAGTCTAATAAAAATATCAGACAAACCCAAATTGAAGGACATTTTACAAAATATCCAACCAGTGCTCCTCAAAACTGCCCAGTTTATTGGAAAATTAGAGCAACCATCACAGACCAGAGGAGGCTAAAGAAGCATGATGACCAAATGGGAAGGTTCCTGGAAGAGAAAAACAACATTCAGAAAAAATTAGTGAAATATGAACAAATTTCAAAGGTTAGTTCATAGTAATGTATCAATGTTGGAGTCTTAGTTGTGACAAATGTAATATGTATTGTGTGTGTCCTAATTTACAGTGAGAGAACCAGGTGCTATTACTCTTTGTATTAATATTATCTTTGAAACTCTTCTGTAAATCCAAAACTATTCTAAAATGTCAAGCTATTAAAAAAACAATAAAACAATAAAAAAGCAATACAATTTTCTAGTACTTTCAATTTGTGGATATTTCTTTTTTGTCTCTTGAGAGTAAGTTTATTTTTCTCACTTCTGTGTCTCATAATTTTTGGTTGAATGTCAGATATCTTATGTAGAATAGTAGAGGCTGAGATAAATAATATTTGTACTGAGAGACCAACGTGCCATTTCTTCTGTTAGGGTGTAAGTATGGTGGCCAAGACCTCGTCTTTCCTTGCTCTGCACATCAGATCTACACATCTCTTCTCTTCTTAAAGGAGGTTGTCCCTCTATGGATTTCAGACTGCTTAGTGCCCTGTGGCCTTACCTCTCTGATGAATTCTAGAAAAGTTATAATTTTTGTCATTTATTCATCTCTTTTCCATTTAGAGATGGGAGCACATTTTTTTTCAGCTTTTTACATCCTATGAGTAAACAGAGCTCCAGAGATTCTTCTCCTCCTTAATTCTGTATATACAATCATCAAACATGTAGAAAGAAGAAAAAGAGAAAAAAATAATAAGAATAATATATTTTAGAAGAAGAGATCTAAATGTTTTAAAACTCACAGAAACAATGTTGGAAAGAATCTTGGAAGACATGTATCTTAGTTGTAAAATCTTCAAATCATGTCTTCTTTTGTTAAAATTAAATTTTACTCTTCATATTTCCTTTAAGAGGAGACTGCTTCTAGTTAAAAATAAGTGCATCAGAATAGAATAATAGACATTGGAGATTCCAAAGGTGGGTGGATGGGAGGGTAGTGAGAAATGAAAAATTATCTATTAAGTACAGTGTACACTATTTGGATGATGGGTATCCTAAAAGCCCAGACTTTACCACTACACAATATATCTTTGTAAGAAAACTGCACTTGTATCTCCTAAAACAATAAAATATAAAAATAAATAAAAATAAGCCAGTATGTCTTCTACATATCGCCATTAATCAAAAAATATCTGTTGTACTTTTTCAGCTGAAGTCATGAAAAGCATAGAAATAATTTTTTTCATTTTACAAATAAAAAATTATAATATTGAGAATGTTTTCAAACTATACACCACTTTCCTGATTCTGGTTAAAAATATCATATGGAATCTTCTCCCTCCTCAGTTCGAAAATATTTCACCTATTCCAAACATACACCAAATAGATTTTTTTTGTGTATACATGTGCCTATGTAGAGAAGTTATACATCTATGTAGTTAGATAGTTATATAGTTATATAGAAGTTATGCATCTATACATTCTATTAAGTTATAAATTATTTATATAGACTCTACATATCAATACAGTAGTCACAAGGATTAGGGTATATAAAATAGGAAGAGTAGGGAAGGTTAAGTTTAACTTTTTTTGTAAGAAGAAGGTTAAAGGTGGATTAAATTGTATATAACAGGACTAGCCCTTCTAAGGGCTCAGTGTATGTGAGCCAAATGTTGCAAGAACCAAACAGCCAAAGAGCTGAGGTGCTGGCTCAGATCCAAACCAAACATCTCTATTCTCTCACCAGAGGCAGAAATCTATGTGAAGAAGAAATAGGGAGCATCTACAACAAGATACCTGAGGAGCACAGTCCACCTTGTTTTTCTGTAATTCTTAAATGTAAAAGAAAAAAAGGCTATAATAATTACCTTTGACTGGTAAAATCTAACCTTATAACAATGTTTCGTAAACTTTCCTTATTGTAAGATTCATCTGAGTTTTGGTTAAAAATACAGATTTTTGGAATCTATTCCATATTAACAAATCAGAATCTCCAGGAGAATTTTCTCAGAATGTGCATTTTTAAGCAGGAACTGTGGGATTCTTTTTTTTTCAGAATTGTTTGGGGAAAAGTCTTAGAACACAGTCTCTTCGTAATTTCTTGCCCTAAACAGCAATTTTGTATTACTAGCTGATGATCGAGGCAAAAATAACACTGATGTTTAAAACTAAAATATTAAATACAAGGAACTGCTTGTGTGCTTGTTAAATTATAATTTCCTTTCTGGAGATATGAAAAGAAGAAACTCAATATTGAATTCACCTTATTATAAGTAAATTTTAGTGAAAAGTTGATAGCAAACAAAGCAATTATTCTATTTATTTTGGCTGGAATAATTTTCTTTAAAAATTATTCAAGAACAAGAGATTACCTTTTAAAACAAATTATTCTAATACATGTAAAATTATATGAGCAGGAACAAATAAAAATTTATTCATGAACACATGACTGATGAATATTAGAATCATTGCTCCAAACTTCTTGAGAGTATGTCTGAAACTCTAGTTTGATAGTCTCTCTGAAATTTCCAGAGCTACACTTCAGTGGAAATATATTTGTTTCTAAACAAGGGAAATTTTCTAAGCAGAAGAACTTTACCTTTTATAGGAAAGACAAAAGGCCTCAAAGGTGTGGTTTTAATTTAGGTAAAAAGTATGAAAATATCATATAGAACTCCGAATTTTCCTACAAATTACCTCTTTTATTCTTGACCATTAAGCTCAACGTTTGGCTCAAGATTATCTGAGTCAGAATTACTTGAAGTGTTAAAATGCTAAGTGCTAGGCCTCTGTAGACTTATTGAAATTAATATTTTTAAGAGTGGAACCCAGGAAGCTCCATTTTTAAAAAGTATTCCAAATGATTTATATTATGTTAAAGAATTAGTGCCCTAAAGCAGAGTTCAGTAAACTTTTTCTGGAAAAGATTGAATACTAAGTATTTTAGCCTTTCTAGACAACACAGTCTTAGTCACAACTAATGAAATCTGCTATAGCACAAAAGCAGCCATATACAATACAGAAACTAACAAAAAGGGCTCTATGCTAGGAAAACTTTATTTACACAAACAAGCAACCAGCTTGATTTGGGCTACTGATCATAGTTTGCCAACCCCTACTCTGAAGGATGAATTTTGGCTCTTTCTCCCACCAAAGTATGATCAAAGGAAAAGCTAGGAGAGAGATGGGTTAGGGTTGTTGAAGGAATGGGGGAAACTGAACCATAACAATCCCCTTCTCTTCCTTTCTTAATCACTTAGAGTAAGTTCTGCTTCTAGGATAGCTATTCAGTGGAAGGGATCTTGATTATGGATACAACCAGCTGTAATTTAATGCTCTTTACAATGAAAAAACAACTGTGCTCAGCATTCCCTACCAATCTATTTCCTTTTTTCCCAATCAGCAGAAAACAGAAACTACTCTCCCCAAAAGTCTATAAATGTAAATAATGATCAAAAGAATAACATATTTAAAGTTAGTTTTCTGTTTATTTTCTCGAGTGGAATAAAAAACAATTTCAAATATCAGCTTTTAGGAAGGTAGAGTAAAAACAAGCACTCTTCCCTACTGTCCCAAAATATCAGGGAGAATGTGAAGCTGAAATTGAACCTCCACATTTGATGAAATTAGGTTTTGAATGAAAATTCAATCAAGTTGAGATTGGATATGAAGAGATATTGCTTGTACCTCAAGAAAAGCTCACTGAATTCAGGGTGCACTGTCTTATAAAATAAATAATTAGGACAATAAAATTGTAGCTTATGGGCTACCTATAGAAGCTTTCTCTGATAAATATCTTTATATAGCTAACGTTTTTCAATCTAATCAAAAGAAAAAAACTCAACAAGCTCATATATACAGTTAGTCACAAAATCTATAACATGAAATCTACTGTATGAGCTAGATAAAACTATCGCTAGCTGAGAGCACTAAACTTGCTCTTCTCACATATAAATCTCTCTATGAATAGTTTATCCAGGTGGAACTCACAGTATTCAATAATTATTAAAAATCCTACAGAAACCAATATATAACATATGCAAAACACACAAAACCAAAGAAAGAACAAGAATGCAGATGAGGATTACATTACTGCAAACGTCTCAGTGTAGAAGATTAAAATTAAGATCAAACATATTTCTAAAAACTCAAAAAGAAAATCATAAAAATATCCTCTCTATGAAACAAAAACTGAATAAGAGATATGAAACATGTAAGAAAGAAATAAGAAAAAATAAACTTTTGAAGTGAAAGAGGACAGTAAAATCATTATATCCATAAAAGAAGCAGCTAAATGGAAAATAAATGAAACTGCTGAATACAAACTAAGAAATATAACAAACAGATGAGATAGGAGAGCAAAATGAAATTGAAAAGAACAGAATTTAAGTTAGGATGCTGGTTACTTTTGGAGAAGTAGGAGGGTTTTGGGGTGTTAGTAATGTTCTATTTCTTGAAGTAGACAGTAGTTAAACAGATATGTTCACTCATTATCCATGGAGCATGCATCTATAATTTGTTTATTTTTATGTACATATGCTGTACTGCAAGAAAAACATTGAATTAAAAAATAGAAATGACATTATAAATATGGAAGGAGATACAATATATGCATTATTGGTGCCTTTTAAGGTAGAGAAAAATTGCTTTTTGAAAAACACTTAAAATTTTTGTGAAATTATGAAAGATCTGACACTACAGAATGAAAAAGTATTCAAATTTCCCAGAAAAAATTAACATAAAACTTTCAACAATGAGACATATTCTTGTAAAATTAATAAATTTCATATAAAAAGAAAATAACTAGAAGAGCACTGAATCCCCTAATATATTGGTCTAAAAATAAAACAACCCTGGGAATTATGGTTAAACAGTGACATGCATGTTTTAAACTATGATAACATAGAAACGATAATATGACTAACACATTTCTAGATCTAACAATGTAGGAAAAAGATTGTGTATATATTATTAATACATAAAGTTAGTTACAATAGTAACCACTAGACAACTATGTACAGATTATAAGCCTTTCAAGTTATCAGACTATAAATGCATTTATAAAATCAAGCAAACATAGGTCATATAGCAAAAGATAAAAAGCAAAAGACATACCAAAATATAATGTCTGACCAAAGTATATCAGAAATAAAGTCAAATATATTTGTTACATCAGTAAATTTAAATAAACATCTACTAAAAGAAAAAGTTTCTGCGAACAGTTAGAAAATTTAAGGGAGAAAATAACCCATATATGATAGCAACAATAAAGTTCAAGATTTCTAGGAATAATTTTGACAGGAAATGTGTGATATGAGTCATCTTTAAAATGCTATATAAGAACACAAAAGAAGACTTGGAAGAAGGCAAGGACATTTTTTAATCTTAAACAAAATGACTCATACAGATGTCAATTCTAAAATTGATAAATGTAATATTTTTCCTTTAAAAAGTTCTCAACACTTTTTAAAATCAACTAAGCATTTTCTAAAATTTATATGGAAAATTAATATGTAAAAATAGGTTCTAAAAAATATCTGACAATGGGAGGAGTAATAAGAAGAGATAGCCCTCTAAACAAGAAAACCTATGACAAAGCTACAGTAATAAAAAATATGATACTGATGCATGAATATAAGAGTGGGAATGATCTCCAAGATCATTTAGGTGAAAAAATTCTAGTTGAATGAGTGTCTACAATATATTCTCTTGTGTCTAAAAAATTTAAGGCAATATGATTCTGTCTTTGATTATGCAGAAACTACATGGGATGGGTTGCTTCTGGGAAGGAAATGGAGGATTAAGGGATTGGAGTGAGGGTGAGATGATTTACTTTTTACTATAGATAGTGTTGTTTCTTTTTAATTTTGTGTTATTATGACACACTAGTTTCAAAATTAAAGAAAATTTTTTAAATGGAAAATTATACCTGTTAATTTTAGAAAATTATGAAAATTTAAAGAAGCTTAAAAATTAAAACTAAAATTAATTACAATTCCATCCCCAGAAATTAATGGCTGTAACGATTTTCATTTGTTTCTCTTTACTCTTTTGTCTATGTGCATATAGTAGAAGCAATATTTATTATGGACATGTGTGCCAAAAAGGCAAGAGGTAAGCATTGAGAACATGCATCTCTATATAATAGACAGCTAGGAAAGAGGAAGAATGAGAGGGAGAAAAGTTGCTGTGGTTAAGACTTGAGAAATTTACAGGTTTAGTATATGTGACTCTTCAGAGTAGCTCAAAGTAGTTTCAAGAGAGAATTGAAGGAAATAAAGAAATTTATGAGAAGAATTGTTGTTGGTTATCTGTTGGTTCCCCTATAAATACCCTTCAAGAAATACAGGGAATAATTAGTGTTGCCTTTCTAATAAGTGAGGGTTCCTTAGCCATTCTTATTTAAAAATGACTCACTATGCAGACTGAGCCATGTGGAGTCCTGTAATTAATCACTTATTTAAGATAAGGGGTGTGTGTGTGTGTGTATGCGTGTGTGTGTGTACAAAAAGGAGTCCCTTCCTTAGTAAGTGTTCATAGAACTTTTTGATTTTTTAAAATAGTACTTTTAAAGTATTTATGCTTTCACCCTTCCCATAATTAAAATATAATTTTATAAAATCACAGAGATGAAACCCTTACTAGATCTATATTGCCCACCAGCCAAATGTCTTATCTCAGAGAAAACATAGAGCTAGCACTGATACTTAGTTAGACTTCCTGCAGCAAGATCCACTAATGATTGTACATAGGAAAAGAGTCACTTCTTGTGAGTTGCTACCACTATGCCATTGCAAAATCTCTTCACCTACTCTAGTCGGCAAACCACAATCCTCCCTCTCAACCGCTCTGGCATCCAGCCATTTACACATCTACACAACAGTGATACACCTTCAGGATCGAGCGGTGGGGGGGGGGGGCACAAATGTATGACTCAAGAATAGCAAGGAGCCTCCTCTCTCACGTTGTCATGATAATTAACTTTCTACTCCATCCAACCTCAACCCACCACTCAATTTCTCTCAGAGAATAGTAAGTACAAGTTGCCAGAACTGAACTGTTTTGGCTTTGGAATGTATAAGAGTGTTAGAGAGTGCTAGTGAGAAATAGTTGGAGCATTTTCTTTTTTGCTGCCTTTTACAGCTAGAGGAAATTTACTTTTAGAATGCATTTAGCTAGAGGGATAAACAAAACTGTACTACAGGTTTGCATTGCCATGGAGCCTACTCCTCACCAAGTTCTTTTTCTCTAGAACAAGCATGAGGAAGCAGTGTTGTTAGTGTGAGTATGAACACTCTGCTTGCCAGCCACTCACAGGCGTTGTCTGAGAATGGCGGCACTCAAGCATCTTGAGACCTGAAGACCATGGGAAATCGCAATTCTGGCTGCTGGTCGAGGAAGCCACCATCCAGTCTTGTGGGAATGTAACCTTGGTGCAGCTCTTCCCTCTGGGAGAATGGGAATCCCATATAACTAGCTGGTTAGTTATCTAGACAACCTAGAGTGACTAAGCTGGATTATTTTCAGTAATCCTGTCCACTATACTACAAATTAATAATAATTCATCACATATAACTACCATGGTTTTATTTAACCATTTCTCTGCTTTTTACTTTTTTGGTTATTTTTAATTTTTTCATTGTTATTAACAATGTTAAACACCTTTTGCATAAATCTTTGTGTGCATTTCTGATTGTCCTTTAGGCTAAATTCACAGAAGTAAAGTTGTAGGATCAAAGGGCAACACTTCCGTTAAGGTTCTTTATATCTCCTGCCAATTAGCCTTCCAGAAAGATTATACTGATTTACAGTCTCTGGAGCAGTATACAAAAGTGCTTGTTTCACCAACTCTTCCCCAGTGGAATAATATCTTTATTAAGGTACTCCCTGTTTTCATAGTTGAAACATAGTATCCTGCTAATATTTAATTAGCATTTCTTTCACTACTAACGTGAAATGAATATTATTTTTTAAAATTATTTGCTTGCTAATTATGTGAGTTCAAATTTCCTGTTCATGCCCTTAGTTCACTTTTCTATTTGGATATTGATATTTTTTTTCCTTTTATTTCATCATATTATGGGAGTACAGATATTGTTAGGGTTACATATATTGCCCCTGCCACCCCTCCCCCAACCTGCCTTTACCATAGCTTCAAGTGTGTCCAACCCCCCGGTGGTGCGCACCGCACCCAGAATGTAAGTATATACCCTTCCCCTCCTCCCCCCTCCCACCTGCCCACCACTAGATTAAAGTTTTATTTTTTGACATTTTGGTTACATTGTATATCTTTGCCTCTCTCTAAGAAGGGTTAGAGGTATTCTCTTCCCCCTACAATGCTCGCCACATCCCTAAGATGTGGATGTCCCCCACCCCCAATCCCTAGTGAACACTACCACCATTTGAGCACCATAGTTTTAATCAGTCAGTACCAGTTTGATGGCGAGTAGATGTGTAGCCCATTTTCCAAATCTTGTGTCGCCTCACTTTGGATAACGGGCTTAAGCTTAATCCAGGATAGCATAAACGGTGCTAGCTCACTGTTGTTTCTTAGAATTGAGTAATATCCCATTGTGAGCATATACCAAATTTTAATTATCCACTCATGAATTGACAGGCACTTGGGTTGTTTCCATGACTTTGCAATAGTGAATTGTGATATTAGTGTTCTATTATTGGTTTTGAAGAATTCTTTGTATATTAAGAATATTAAAATTTTTTGTATTATATCTATAGCAAATATTTTCCTAGTTAATTCACATTTTAATTAAATATGGAATTTTTATTATTCCTTTGATAACTTCACAGTTATTCACTGACTTCTGATCAATTATTCCTAATTTCAGACATATTTGATGTCTTGAGGAATTTTTCAGAGGGGACGTATATTTTTATTTGAAAGTGATTTTTGAGTGTGTGCCTATAACTAATAGTAAAATCAAATGTAGCCTTTGAAGAAAAAGAGGATTAGGGTAAGGTATTTTAACTCACTTAATAACTTTTCTAGGAAAATATTTTGTCAATGTCAAAGCCTTTCTAATTGAACTTCATCTGGTTTCCAGGATGAAGATATTGGAAATCAGCACTAAGATATTCTAGTTTGAAAGGTATATAGTATGAAGTTTATTTTTATTTCCTGAACATGAGCTGCATATGTATTAACAATATATGGAGGAAGTATTAAAGAAAGGCATAAATTGTGATTCATTAACTAGTCAGCAGTACAAACTCAAAACTTCTCAGAATATAACAATCAAATTGAGGCAATTTCTCTCATATTCACTTACCTTAAGCCCGAATTAGTATCTCCAATATTTGTGACTTGTCAAGGTATACAATTGATAATTCTGTCAAAATCTTTTAAAATTGTCTTTCCTAATTTACTTTTTCTCCTGGAAGATGGAAAGAAGTTAAGTCGCTGCTCACCTAATTACACAAACTGTAACTTTTCCTCTTTCCACCAATTAATTCTTCAAGAGTTTGCTTTTCTGGACACCCTATCCTAAACAAAGTAAAAATCTTAATATATTTTACTATGTAGAGCTATAGAAAGTCTACTGTCTGTAACTTTGTACATCCAATATCAGAACACTAATATTAGCTTTATTTTTATTTCATACCAAAGAAGTACTTTGTCAGAGGAATCTAAAGTGTTTTTTAAAAGCAAACTTTTTACTACCAAAGGTGTTCCTAGACACCAACGGTTCCTAAACATCATATATTTTCTTCCTGTCTTTGCTATTCCAATCTGCAGTCATCTCTACATTCACCAAGTACATACACAAACACTCTCACTGACACACACTACAATCCTCTCTTCTTGACAGACACCTAAACACTATTACCTGGGCTTTGCCTTCTTACTAATCAAACGTTTGCATGGGAGAAAATTTAACTAATGATAGCAGAGAAATAGGGAGGAAATTGAAAATAATGAAGACAGAGTTGTTTGGGAGTAGCAATGAATGAAGTAACTGCATAAGAAAAGGCAGCTGCATATAAATTTCTGCCTTTATGATCTTAAGAGAATCTGATGACATGGATATGTTGATACAGAATTGGAGAGATAGGAGAGATGTGTGAGTCCTCTAGTCCAAAGCCTTTAGTTGGCAGATAGAGGGAAAAAAAACAAGAGCAGAGGGTAGGTGACTTACTTCAAGAATTCAAGTAATTTTGTTGCAAAACCAAAATTTGGTGGTATAACCAAAATTAGAACCTATACTTGTTGGTTTTCAATTGAGATACTATTTTTTCTATAAACATAGCCTTAACAGAATCTTAACCCATATAAGACAAAACTGATATTTTTAGGTCCCCTCTTCCAGGGTCATTACCAGCTCAGTGTTAGTGACAGTGTGTTCACCATTGCCCAGGGTTATAAGAAACTTGTTATATTAAGATTGCACAAGCAAAAGAGCTATATTTAACTTTGCTAATTAATCTGGGCGTATTGGGTGGATTTACATGGAAATAAATAAAATAGTGAACAGTATCAACATCCCATAGTACCTTCACAGAGCACTGGAATGTTAAGAAATTCTAATGACTCAATTTTTTTTGGTTTCCATTCAGCAGCATCATCTCTTGTTCCCTACTCCAGTGTTTCAATATGATGTTGACTCAGTTAATCCCTAAGTTTAATGCTCTTGCTTTTACTAATAGTAGATTTCTTTATCTTTTTTATGTGTAATTATATAATAGCAACTCCCTTAGGTAAACTGTAGTCACCATTCAGTACAAAACAACACATACAAGACAAAGCACTTCTGGGTGGCCACTTCAAAGGTCATGACTTAACACACAGATTTGATTCCTTTGAGTCAGATGCTCATCCCTGCTTTGATCATTTGGGGCCAAGGTAGTGGCCTTGGAACATGGAATCATATGACCTAAAGATTCTTCAGTGACGGTTATAGATACAGCAGCACTATGGTTTCCAGAAAGGTCATTGTAACTGTAAACCCTTCACATGGCTTAGTCTGTGAAGAAACGAACTTTGAAAAAAATAAACATATACAATGAATTAATATATATTGTAATATGCATAAAGTAGACAGAGTTCTGGTTGAAATTGAATGTACACAGTAGACACTACTTTCTCCTAAAAACACACCAAAATGGACAAAGGAGGCAAGATGAGGATGGGGAGCATAAACCTACATGAATGAAGAAAAAGGAAGGGAAGATAATAAAAAAACAAGATTTTGGAAGCTGGAAAGCAATGTTTGGTAATTGACTCAACATTACTGAGAAAGCTGATTCCTAAACTGACAATATGGAAAGCCAAGCAGCAAACCATTTATGTCACGTAATCCATGAAAGAAATGGAGACACCAGCCACCTCTGGGAGTGAAAGGGAAGGAAGAACAAGAGACTTTGCTAACATCTGTTTAAGCAATAGAGTACATAGTTCCCCTGCCTTCCCTGGAAGAACTTAGAGGTTTATTGTCTAGAGAGGGTGACTAAAATAGGGGACACTGGCATAACTGAAATAAAGTACCACACTAAAAACAGTCTTCTGTCAGGACTCAGCCTAGAAATTCTAGCAGCAGGAGATAGGAGTACATTCTCAGAGAATTTGACCATTAGGTGTTCCCCCTGAGATTTTCTAAAAAAGTCAAATAAGCATGTTAGTTAGAATAATGGGAGTTAATATCAAAAGAATCCATTAAAACTTGAAAGGACCATTTTTCCTAATAAATTTTGCAAAACTCCTATTCTCTTAAAGCTTTGTGCATGCATAACTTGGATAAAAACTAAAACTAAACTATATTTCAAGATATAAAAGCCAAAGAAAAAAGATTAAGAAGAAACGCACCAAAATGTTCATGGTATTAATAGTAGATTGCATTTGATTTTTATCTTGCTATATATTTCTACATTTTCCAAATTTTCAACAATGAACCTTTATTGCTTACATAATCAGGAGGAGAAAAAAGAACTTGGAGAGATAGAGAAAAAATAAGAAAAGAAAGAAAGCTCTCTTGACTAGTTTTAATTTCCAGGTTCTCCCATGCTTCACATCCCTTCCCATTAATCTTTAGTTTTCTGAATGTTTTCATGTCTCTTCTGCTCCCACACATAATGAGACAACACAATCAGCTCCTCTACAATAGTTCAATTCATTTTAGGCTCTTGGTTATTCCTGAATACAAGGCTTCTCTGAAAAATAAATTAGCTTATATCTTTCAGCTTTTTTTGATTTCTAAAAATTTTCTATGCTTTTCCATAATTTTTGTCCATACCTTATCCTAACTCCTAAGGCTTCCTGGCTCTGCCTACATATTCTGTCCCCCTCCTCCCCCATCAGGAGATACGAACCTCAGATCCTCAATGTTCGTGATTTGAATAGCAGGGTAAGTAATGAATCAACATGTCTGTGTGGAATTACAGTCCACTTTCCCAGGCTGTTTTCCTCATAGTCAAAGCTGACCTCGGCCAGAGGAGTGACAGATCTTTCATAGTCTCTGGTTAAGGGGAGTGTGACATTGCATGTCATTGTTCTCCCTGGAATAGCACAATCCAGGTTCTCTGTGCTGTTGCCCAGGTTACAGGTGGATGTGCCTGAAACATATCTCCAAGAACCTAAGGATCCTGCAGAGCCAATCATTTAAAAAGACAGACCATATAAGAAGAGAAAGGTTTTTGTAGAGTGCTAGTTGTTTTACTCTTAGAAGAAAGACTAATTTAAAAAATGCAACCTTGTGGAGACAGGAAAGGCAAGGAGGAAAGGGCATGTAAGGATTTGCTTTTCACTAAAACATAAATATTTCATATGTGAAAACGGAGATCAGCTTCTTCTCCGGTGTTAGAATTTTGTTATCCATCTAGAATTTGCTTTTTTAAATAATAGCAGGAATATTATACTGCAACAGCATTTCCTAATATTGCCGCCACATCTCAACCCTCATGGTTCACCTCTTTAAATTTTGCTTCATATAAAATCATTATTAATAATTCTGACATATGCTTTATAAATTATTTTCCATATTCGCATTCTTAGTGGAACAAAAGACTCCCTAGTCCTCTTTCCCCACTTACATGGGGAAGGGACAGGGGTCGGAGGGAGAAAATTATTATAAACTAAGATCAGGTTCATGACTAAAGCATACATTCCCATTGGAAAAATATATTTCAGTCAATCATTTGGTTAACTAAACTCTAAGAACATTAAAAGGTCCTTATATTTACATGGAGCACAGCTTGTATTAATATACAGTATAAGATCTTGATGTGCAAACACTATAAGTGTTGCAGTCTCTCCCTCAGGAAATAACACCTACTTCCTTTGTGCTCAGGGATTGGAAAGCTCTCTACTGTGTCAGGGAAAAATCATCCAAGGGAAGGAAGGAAAGAAAGAAAGAAAAAGGTGAAGGAGGCGGAAGAGGGGAGGGAGGAATGCAGACAGGCAGGCTACTGATTTAAAGTGGATTAACTAACTCTGAACCACAAAGAAATTTTGAGAAATAGTGACTTACATTAAGAAAAACATTGTATTTGGGGGGTGGAGGGCGGGCAGGAAGCAAACATTAGCAGTCTAGACACAACAAAAAAGGAATATTCTGTTTTACAAAGCTGTGAGTAGTCACAATCTGTAGTTGAGATTTTTTTTAAAGGCAAAAAAGAAAATGAAAAGACTGAAAAGAAAATTAAGTGTACATTATATCTCCCTGAGTCTGGACACAGCCCGCTGTGCGTGGTGCAGTAGGGGTTGGCGTGGAAGGGTGCTGGGATAAACATGGAGACTTGGGTTACAGCACACTTGGATATAGAGAGCTTTTGAAGGATGGAGATCTGGTTTTGTTATTTTTTTTTTCCTTTTTATTTGCTGGAGTGTATTAAACGTTTTAATTTTATAAAATGAAGAAAAAGAGAAATAGAACTGAATGTGATAGAGATTAAAGTGCTAAAAGAAAATCTACAAATACAAGGGGTGGTATGTGGACATTAATTACCAACATCCATTCTGACTCTTCCACCTCTATTTTATCACAGTTCTTGGATATCACTTTAAACACAACCTTTGTCTTTTCCTTGCAACCTCATTCCAAATTTTCCTTATTTTTCTTCCAATTTTCAATATTTATCCCTCCCCTCTTCTTAATTCTATTTCTTCTTTATCTTTCTTCTTCTAGTTTTTATTTTTGTTTCCCTACTAGCAAGAAATATGGAAAATATAAAACAAAATGGAAGGAGTATTTTTAAATATTATGACAAAAATTTCACAGCAACATGGCAGAAACTTTGGAGTATCAGTACAATTCTCATCTCCTCTGCAAAAGTAGAACCAAGAAGAAGGAACCAAGAAGAGGAAAAGGAGGAGAGCAGATGGAAAAGAAAAGAAAAAAAAAGGAGGGAAAGGAAGAGTAGAGGAAGGATGAAAGGAATTTCTACAGATAATATTCAGTGACCTTTGTGGGTAATTGGACTTGAGCTTGAAGCACTAAGGAGTAACCAAGCCAAAATATGTGGGATCAAGGAAAAAGCCTGAGAAAAGAAGGCAACAAGAAAGGCAGGGAATAGTATTACTTGTGAATATAAAACACACAGGAAAGTATATAAATTGGGTTGTTAAATACATATTTAACACTTTTAGTGGTGAAAGCAAAAGTATGGTAGTCTATTATAAAGGTTTTTATTTCCCCTCAATACTATCAAATGATATACCAATTAGGAAGCAAAATCATGACTAAGTGCATTATTTAAAAAACATGTTCATTAACATTTAAAGTTTTAGTGTACATAAATTCTTAAATACTGCCCACTCACAACTTTTAATAATTCAGCTTAATATTTAGCTGCTAGTTCAGATAAATGGTTTCAGCACAGTTATTTATTTAAATAATGAAAGACTTCATTAATTATGAAGGGTGGAAGTGGCTAGAAAGGCATTAGAGTTGGTTTCTTTTTATACGTTCTTATAGCAAATGTTAATATCCTCTATGTTTAAACAAAAATGAGATTTGCAATGTATTGGAACATCAAAGCCTAAGGGCTATATTACTGCCAAATGTTTGTTTATTTATAAAATTGCTTTTACATGTCTATCTGTGAATTTATCCTTTCATTCATTCATCTTTTTTTTGTAGTTACCTATTTATTGTTTGGAATGACATTCACCTAAGGTTAAAGCAGTGAAAGGGTAATCTTTTTGCTTTGTTGTTTGTACTGTTCTGCATTGAATATTTTTATATTAGTATGTATCTTCAAGAATAGTGATAGCACCCGAGATTTGACCTACAGAAAACAAGACATAATTATTGCCTATGTTTTTCTAGGTTTTACAGTTCTAAAAATGTGGCCTAAGATGTCCTAAGATTTTGAGGTTGGCCGACCACATTGTTGCTTCCATTTAAGCTATTACTGGTAAGCAAGGGAAGTCTAGAACCCAACTACAACCTCTCTGTCTGTCATCACTGAACAACCAAGATGATATTCAGAGAGAGATGACTGCTGCTTTCACAAGGTAGAAGAGGCAAGGAACAGAGGAAGCATGGTCCTGCCCACACCCTGATCTCAGCTCAATGAAACTGACTTTGGACTTCTAGCATTCAGAACTGTGAGAGAATAAATTCTTGGTGTTTTAACCACTAAGATTGTTGTAATTTGCTATAGCAGCCTCAGGAAACTAACACAGAGAGAAATGGTTGCTGCTTCACTATCCAGATGTCTAACGCTAACTTATAACCATACAGGAAAGGAGATTCTGGGGGGAAAAGTTCCATCCTAACCAAGTTGTTAGGGTTGGTAAACTAATATATTAGTAGCCTTCTGAGGCAACCAGAGGAAGGAAGTATTATGAGTATTATAGTGAGAAATTAAAACAAGCAAAGACTAAAGCTAAATCTTATATGTTATTTTCTACGTGCCAGACAATGTTCTGAGAATATATTAACTTACCTAATCTCCATTACCCAGGTTGGCACTATTTCTATCCAAATTTTACAGTTGGGCAACTGAGACAAATAAAAGTTATGTAATTTGTTCATAATCATACAATTAGTTAATGGTGGGATCAGGATTTGAACCCAGGCAGACTGGCTCCATTGTATGCTTTTAACCAGTACACTATACTGCAGAGAATATTTCAGTCACCAGGTGTGTCTATCATGAGTGTGCCTATCACTATCAAAAAAATTACCCCAAAACTTAGCTTCTTAAACCAACCACCATTTTTATCATATCTCATGATTTCTTGTGTCAGGAGTTCAAGCAGGGCTCAGCTGGGCAATTCTTCTGTTCCATGTAATATCGACTGAGGTCAATTTGTGGTTTTCAGAAAGCTGGCCAAATGAGCTGATCTGGGGAGTCCAAAATGTCTTCACTCGCATGCATGGCTGGCATATTGGCAGAGGTGGCTGGAAAGCTTGGCTCAGCTGGAACAGTTGACTGGAGGTTCTACACATGACCATATGGCTGACGAGCTCAGGGCAGTCAAAGTACTTTATTGGCAAATGAGAGATCCCATAGAGAGATTCTCCCAAAGAACCTAGAGAAAGTTCAAGGATTTGTTATTATCTAAACTTAGAATCCCTTTCTGCTGTAGTTTTGGTCAAGCAACTCAGGAAGGGTCATACCAATTCAAGGAGAGGGGATTTAGGCTCTACTTCTCAATGGAAGAGTAGCTAAGAATTTGAGGTCATTTTTAATCTACCACATATATGCACTTGCCTATAACTAAAAACTACTTCTTTGAACTTTATACCTTATAATTATCCAGGTGTACTTCAGAACAGAGCTGCTTTTAATGACCTATAAATATGAACCACCAGGACTATGAGTTAGGGGACTTAGTTATAGTCCCAATTTAATGATTAAGTAAATCAATGATCTTGGATAAATCACTTTGTAAGTCTGTAAGTCTTCAATTTTTTTCATCTGTAAAATAGATGTTAGATTATTTTATTTATAGATATTTATCTTTTTTCCATAAGTGTTGAGATTTTAGCCTGGAAAGAAGAGGTTGATCCTAAAGTCCTGGAGAAGAGTGTGGAGAGGGCACTACCCTCCTTCCCACTTGCCAGGTATAACAGGAAGCTGGTTGTGTGTTGTGTAGCCTGCATGAAAATCTGTTGGGTAAATGACTGCTTTAGATGATGGCCTCCAGTTCTGTTTCAGCCTTGAAATTATCATCTGTCATCTGATATTTTGATCATATTAAGCTGCATTGGATTAGGGGCAACCGCAAAACATCAGTGGATTACACAATAAAAATTTATTTCTTGCTCACATGAAGTCCAATCAGTGGGGGGAGGAAAGGCTCTTTGTGTTCTCTAGTCCCACCATCTCCTCAGAACTCATAGCCCTTACCTGAATTCTATCAATCCAGTCAGCTGACAGAGGAAGAGAGATAAAACAAGGAAGATCATGCATTGCCCCTTATGGACTAGACTGAGAGTGGCGTCTAACTCTGCTCCTGCGTTCCATTGGTTAGAACACAGTTACACAGCCACACTTGAAGGTAGGCAGTGAGGTTTATCAATGAGTTCAGGAGCAAAAGAAAATAGATTATGGTGAATATGTGAATGGATAATTCTCTGGCACACAGTCTAATCTTTAAAGCAGGGAGCCACATGGTGGTGTGAAAAAATCCAGATGAATTTAGGAATAAAAACAGAGAAGAAAAAAAAATTTAAGTTTTTTTGAAGCTTTTCCTGTGTGAGGGATTCATAACATCAAGTAAGTACTAAGTGGAGAAACTGAACAAATGAAACACACACTTGTTTAGCAAGCACTATGAAAAAAAGACAATTTTTTTGTGCAAATGCAGAACTATAAATTACAGCTGGAAACATTTATATGATGTACTATGTATGTTAAAATGCTTCAGAACATACCAAAGTTCCTGTTGATGACAAATACATGCCAATAAAATGATCAACTCTCTCTTGATGACCCATTGTATAAGAGAAGACCCGTTGAGAGGCTCCTATAACATCTGCCCACACCGTGTTGTTTATTATCGGCAGCACATTTACACACTGTTTCAGCTGTAACTCATCATTGTATTCTCCCAGTGTCCAAACAAATGTTACTCAAAGGTTTGGAAAGTGCTCTGTAATCAGAAACCATTCAAATTAAACAAATCTGTATTTGCTTGTAAAATGATCCAGTTCCTTTTCATCTGGTTCTTTAATGATGCTTATTATTATATTTTCATGTCCAAGATTAAATGTCCATTCAAGCTTAACTAGTTTGTTCCTGACATTTATTTCAGGCTCATACCACAATTATGTTGTGATTTTACTCTCGGGATAGCAAATTAGTTAACTGAAGTTACTTTTAAAAAATATTGAATGTCTAGTTCGGAAGCAAAAATGTGAGAAAATATAACAAGTAGCAAGGACACTACCACTTAGGTAGTTGACTATCTTTCTGTCTACTTTCAGAGCAATGGATTGCGTATGAACAGAGTGAAACTATATTATCTACTAAAGCTGGAGTATAGCTGACACCCCACCCACCACCCAACTTTTTTCCTGATTATTACTATCTATTACTTATTTAAAAAAAGAATGAACAGCATTTTCTGAAGTTCACAATGTGCACTTCTGAATGATTTTAGGTTTCATGCAGCATTATATAAAATTGAATTACCTGGAGGTAAAGATTTTCCCTTTCAATTATCTTTCAATTGATTACACCAAAAGGAAAGTTTCAACTTCTTGCCAGTGTGTCTTAAATGTACCTCTAAATCTAACCAATCTCTCTAAATAAATAGAAATGATGCCTCAGGCCTGGGGCCTTTGGCAGGCAGTAGCATTTTGCTTTAATTTAATTTTTTGTGTGAGTTCAATGCATTTCTTTTTTTAAATGCTATCTATTCCAAATCATATCAGTTTTTGTTTAAATTAGTTATATAAAGTCAGTTTAAATAAAATATTAAATAAATCATATTAAAAGTCATCATGAACATGGCAAGTATTATGGTGGAGGTACAAGACTGAATGAACTTTAGGAAACAATGTGTGGAGAAATTATGCAATATAGACCCATTGACCATATCTGTTGTTCTCATTGCCATAACTAGCATGCAGAAAGAGGCAATGCCATTACAGGTCTTTTTTTTTTTTTTTTACTGAAGCTATTGTATTTATGGTTTGTATTGTTCTTCACAGAGAACATTTCATACTAAAGAATAGTTATTTACATGTGTAAAACCTGATTGAATTAGTTATGATATAGGTTGAGCTGCTATTACTGGTAACTACATTTTAAAATGGCTCAGATATGATAGAAGTTTCTTTCTTTCTCTTATAATTGTCATATTGCAGGTAGTCTAAGAAGTTCAAATTTTTCTTGTTGCTCCTGTCTCATCCCCAAAACAGCTACAGATTCAAAGTTACATTAGGATCCTATCTATATCCCAGGTTGCAGGATGAAGGAAGAGATCAGAAGAAAGAAAGCTCCTTCCCTTTAAATGATACATCTTGGTAAGGACTAATTCATATGGTAACATTTAAATATGATGGAGACTGGCTGGCCAAAGGGTTCACTGAAAATTACATTACTATAGAGAAAGACTAAAATGGATATTGATGGACAAATAGCTGTCTGTTTAAAGCTCCAAGGGATTTCTCAATCCACAGAAAAGATGAAATTGTATTTAGAATAATTTTATCATTACAACATTTTATGATATCTTACTGTTCTTTTGCATACCAAATTAAATACAAACCCCTTGGCCAAATGTCCAAGTCCCTTCACAATTGTCTGCAATGTAAAAATATAGCATTAAGCTGCAAAGAAAGTTCAAAATGGCAATATAATATATTAGAGCTGCTTCTTATAAAAAAAACTGCACAATGTGACTGAATTGATCTGGGTGAGTCTTGAAAGTTAAACAAGATGGCAATTTGAGCATTTAAGAGCATATGTTTAGAGTTTATTTCTTGAAGATCTTAACTGACACTAAAGCCTAGAAAGGTATTCCTATATTTTTAGCTCTGCTAAACTACCAGCAGGTCACAGAAGGTAAACTTAAGACTCCCACAGAAGAGGCTGACACTGACAAATGAAAATGAGGTTAAACAGAGTCATTATAAAAATCCCTCAGGTAAAACTTCAGAAAAACAGAAGTTAAAGCCAGATGCTTCTATTACCCAGCTCATCCAATTTAAGTCCACTCAAGAATCGATAAAGCTCTATTCCAAGATTTCATAGCAACTGCTCAAGGTTTTGGGAGTCGCAGAAGCCTTGATTAGCATTTGCCAATGCTGGGACATTTTGTAGGAGGTGCCCAAAATCATGTAACTTGAGTTATGAGAAGTCTCTGAAATATGTCATAGACGTAAAAGTCTTAAATAATACTCATCAGGATACTATCATTGGGAAAATAACTTCACGACTTTCCATGCCCTGGAAACAGTATTTACTGTGTGATAAACAGAAAGTTTAGTGAGATTCCCCTCAGAAAGTAACATAGATCCCATTCCAACATAAAAATTAAAATAGGATGAAAACAATGATTAACAAAATCATTAGAGTAACAGCATTTATCACTCAAATGATATCGGAATATAAGAATTCACTTGTATTTCAGGACAGAACATGTTCTCATTCAAACAAATATGACCTAACACCATATCTCTTTCAAATCTTAGAGTATTTTTTAATGAGGAGAATTATTTCTACTTATTATTAAAAAGTAATGCTGGATACGAGGAAATCAGCTCAACTGTTACTAGGTACAGTTCTAAACAAAATTGCAGAGTAGGCAGAGCCTCGGTCTTCACTTCCAGCCTAGTTGTTCTGCAATTTCATCTTCTTTTTGGCCTCTTCTCCTAATCATTCAAGTGCTTTGTCTCCTTATATTCTCTTCTACCTCTTTCCTTTGTCCGAGCGTCTAACCTGCTTCATTCTGGTGTTACTCTCAGGGAAGGAGCTTATAAATAATGGCAATAGTACGCTACATTTTATATTTAACTTGCAAAGAAGACTGACTATGGACAGAGTGGCTGGATATTTGCTTGTGTTCTCATTCCCACTTTCCTCCACCAGTAGTATCCTTGTTTCCCATGAAAGGATTCCCTTCCCACTCATTCTGGTCATATTATTTGGGTTGGACAAACTCCACCCCTAGCTCTGGGGATGAGCCACAAGATAAATTTTTCTCATTTGGGATCAAGTGCCTATAAGAGTCCAGATTTTTAGAGAAAATAAAGATTATAAGGACTGTCAAGTTAGTTGCTTCTAAGTACACATACAAAAACACTGGAGAAAAGAAAATGATGAGCTTAGAGCTTTGAATTTCCATCTCAAGGTCTAGGCAATGAACAAGAGAGTTTCTGTGTCTTCCTTCAAAACATCGGTACTTATCTTCCTTAGCTAAGGGGTTGAGATTTCTGAAAACAAGCCCAAAGTCTAAACCTTCAGGTGGCTAAATTATAATGTGCATAGAATTCACAGCCACAGATTCACTTATGTTAAAGTCACAGCATTGATTGGGAAAAAAAAGTTAGAACCATGAAAATTGCAATGAAAGGATCTGTACAAGTTGTGGAGAAGCTAGAGACCTTGAGTTCCCAAATTCTACTGTGCCTCCTTTGCCATAGAACCAGTCCATTCTCACAGACTAAGAAGATTAGACATCTCTTGCCTAAAGAAGCGGTAATGATCTTTCCAGTTGCCTTTCAGGAAAATCTTAATCCTCTTCTTCTCTCATCTTCTTCTCATTATTCCTGACCTATAACTATACTAAAATCCAGGGCATTTGACACAAAATATGATCTGTGAGGAAGTAACATACATACTAATTGAAAGATTTTGTCAATATATGTTAACTAAAACCCAGGGAATATTTAAATATTTATCATAATGGATTCTGAGTATTTTGGATCAGCTAGAAGAAATGTAATAAAAAGCCAAAATTATTGATACAGAGTAATTAACCAGTAATTATTTATTTATTGTGTTAAGTAAAGTAGCTTGGAATGGCTATGTGAGTTTGATTGCTTGACTGAAATTGGAAACCAAAGGCATCTATGCTGATTGAACTTGAGATATTAGAATTACCTTGGTATTTTGTAGAAAAAGTTATTGAAATATTTAGAGAAATTGAATGCTGTAGTAACTTTGCTATGTGTGACCTACCTTCTTACTCATCTTCTAATTATGTTCCCCAGGAAGGTCCAGAGGACATTTCCTTTATAAAGGCTTTGAGTGCACTAGTTAGGGAAACAACAATGTCCCTGAAGGGCTCTGTAACAGCTATTCCCTAGAGTCCAGGAGTAACAGTGGAAAATGTTGCTATTAAAGTTAGTTATCTGAATTCAATGTGGGATGATGCAATTCCAGTGTACTAAGAGCCAAGTTTTAGATCTTGATTTCCAGAGTCAAAGTAAGTACAGTTACCATAATGGGAAGCAGACTACTTTGAACAGCAGTGATCTTTGGTACCGGCTTATTGATTATGGTTTTCCTGAGTCTGAAATGTATGGGCAGCCTGGAAAAGTTGTATTTCATTTGAACAGTCAGTACAAACTCTTGTTATGGCGAAAAGAAATCTAACTTAAATCACCTTCATAGAGAGTCCTAGTCCCTCAACCAAGTCCCAGACTTGAGCCAGTTTACAGATACCAAGCCTTTGAATGAGAGGAGGGCTGAGTTTGCTTAAGGGAGCCTTCCTACATTGCCAAAATTTATCTTGTAATACTTCTTCCTAGCCCTCCCCAAAGGGGCTGGGGACATTTACCAAAGTGACTATGTATTGAAGAAAGGGAAACACCCATATTTTGAGGGAATTATTGGACCCTAACTAAATCTAATTATTGGACCCTAACTCTAAACTAAATCTAATTTGGGGAATAAAACCCCACCTCTTGTCCACCAGTCAAGACAGAGGCTTACAGAAGTCAAATGATAAAGTTTTGGTTCATATATGGCTCTGGTGGGTCTTCTACCCACCCTGTAGTAATTTCTCTAGTCTTAGAAAGAAGATTTGAAATAGACATGTTTAACAATTGGCAGAATCCCTAAAGTAGTTTCCTGATGCATGAAATGAGAGTTATGATGGTAGGAAAGGCCAATTGGAAGCCTCTAGAACTGCAAATGCACTGAATTATCATAAATTTAATCAGATGGTAACTCCAGTTGCAGTGACTATTCTAGAGGTGGTTTCTTGACTAGAACAAATCAACATACTTTCTGGTACCTGGTATAGCTACATGAGTGGGCAAATGTTTTTTTCCTTTTTACTTGCTTGTCCATACCGTAGGAGTAGTTTGCTTTCAACTCTCCATCCTCTGTTATATTTAGTTTTCAGGCACTTTGGTGATCTTTCCATTCCATAGGACATGATGCTGGTCTTGTACAATGATATCACACTGACTGGACCTTCCTGGTGAGCAGGAAATGGAAACCTTGATATGATAACATTTGGACCAGAGGGTGAGAAGGAACTCCCATGAAAATGCAGGGATCTGACACCCCCATTAAATTGTTAGGAGTCCAGTGAACTGGGGCACATTGAAATAGCCCTTCTAGTGAAAAGCCTCTCCTACCACTAAGAAAGAGACCTCGTGACGTCTTTGTAATTTGGAGGCATCAAACACTTTATTTGGATGTGCTGCTTCCAACCATTTACTTTTGAAGACTCAGTCAGAGTGTGAGCTAGTGGACAACACATTGTGGGTATGCCTAATATCTTCTAGTATAGGGTATATGCTCCAAAGAAGCAATTAATATATGGTGGTGGTTTCCTTATAGTAAGGATTACTGGGTCCAGAAATCACTAGGTGAAAATGAGAGGTCCCTCCCCCTACTACCCTGAGAAATGTGAAAGGCTGCAAATTATGAGTGGGCCCAAAGCAAAAGGACAGCTCTGCAACAGTTCCAGGATGCTGTGCAAGTTGTTCTGCCACTTAGGTCACATGACCCAGCAGACGCAGTAGTGCTTGGAGTGTCTGTGGCAGATAGTGAGGCCGAATGGAGTCTGTGGCCAGTTCCTATAGGTGAAATACAGCATAGACCATTCAGATTTTAGGGGAAAGGTATTCTATCCTCTGCAGGTAACTATTTTCCTTTTGAAAAACAGCTATGGCTTGAGTGAGGCCAAATAGAGACTAAATTCTTGATCGTTGGCCCACAGTTACCATAGTTTCTGAGCCACCCGTGATTTGAGTGGGCACGACAGCACTTCCTCGACAGGAAAAAGTAGTAGAGATAAGATTAGGATTGAGCAGGTCCTGAGGCACAAATACAGGCAAATGGCTCAGACTCCCACAGCTCCTGCTAGAGCTACATCTTCTCCTTTCTCTCAACCTGCACCAATTGCCACATGGGAAATTCACTATGACCAGATGAATGATGAAGAAAATATTCAGATGGCTCTGCACAATATTGTGGCACCACCCAAAATTGAAAAGCCCCACCTCAACCTCATTTCAGGAGTGGTCCTGAAGGGTGAAAGGAAATCCTCCCAGCAGGCAGAATTTAGAACAGTATTCCTGACTTTTCATTTTGCCTGTAAAAAGAGATGTTCCAATGTGTGGGTCCACATAGATTCATGGGAAATGATAATGGTTCAGCTAGATGTCAAAAATTTGGAAGGAACACAATTAGAAAATTAATGACTAGAAGGTCTGGGGATGAGATATGTAACCTCTCTGAAAGGGTAAGGATGTTTGCATAATATATAAATACTCACTAATGACCAACCTCAGCAAAAGAGGAAGTTAATGATCAAATGGACCAGACAACTCATTATGTGGATGTCAGTCAGCCTCTTTCTCCAGCCACTCCATCCTTGGCGGTGTGTTCATACACAAAGGAGTCATGGCAGTGGGGATGGAGGTTCTGTTTTCACTCAGTATCATGGACTTCCACTCACCACAGCTTTATTACCTCTTAATGCCCAACCAGCCAACAGCAGAGAGCAACACTGATTCTCTGCAATAACATAATTCCCTGGGAGATAAATGACACCAGTGTACTATGGAAAAGAAAGCATTTTGCTCTCATTGGAATAGATATTTATTATGGATATGTATTTGACCTCCCTACCATCAATGCTTCTGAAAAAACCATTATCTATGGATTTACAGAAAACCTATTTATCATCAAGGTATTCCACACAGCATTGCTCTTGACCAAGGAATTCATTTTAGGACAAACATCACCATTGGATGTATGCTAGTGGAATCCACTGAGCTGGCCTGATACTATGGCATAATGGACTTTTGAAGACTCAGTCAGAGTGTGAGCTAGTGGACAACACATTGTGGGGATGCTAATATCCTCTAGTATAGGGTATATGCTCCAAAGAAGCAATTAATATGTGGTGGTGATTTCTTTGTAGTAAGGATTACTGGGTCCAGAAATCACTAGGTGAAAATGAGAGGTCCCTCCCCCTAATACCCCTAATAATTCCCTAGCAAATATTTTGCTTTCTGTCACCACGACTTGGGACTCTGCTGGTTTAGTGGTCCTAGTTCTCAAGAAATGAATGCTTTCACAAGAGAATACAGTAATTGTTCCTTCAATTCTAAGCTGGGAGTAACACCTCACTATTTTGGACTACTTACACAACTGAACCTACAGGTGAAAAAAAAAAGAAAGGTTGCAGCATTAACTGAAATTATTAATGCCATCGGTCAAAGAAAATTTGAGTTTTTATTATATAATGAAATAGATAGGTATGCATGAGATCTTTGGAGTATGGGTCGGTTTCAGGCATTAAGAAACAAGATGCTAATACACAGAAGTACAAGAGAATTAATGAGAGTCTTGCTTGAGAAAAATAAGGAGAGGAGAAGCAGGAATAGGCAAGGAAAGTCTTCAGACCACAATGCAGGTCTGACACCTGTGAAAGGAGGAGCAAGGAAGAAAGCTTGATAAGTCAAGTCCCTGACTATGTGGTAGCTTAAAAATGTCTAGGTCAGCCCAGTGAAGATCTTCAGCCAAAGACTGCCCATAGAGGAGTCTCACATTAGGCCAAAATACTCAGGCCCTAGTACTCCCAGCATGCTTAGTCATTGCTGGAAATTTCTTGGAAGAGCATGACCTTAGTTTGAATGCCATAGCAAATTCTGAAGGTACCTCAACTGGAGGCTGTCAGCTAATGATACTCCTTTTGGTAGGTTGTCTCTTGAAGGACATCAGAGTGGTACACCCAGAGTGGTACAACAGTTCTCCCTCTACATTGACATTGTGTGAATCCACTTCTTCATATACATTCAAGAGAAGCTTCTCCATGGTTCTTTCGTGCCTCTATCCCTTAAAGGAAACGTACTTATATTGGTGAGATAAACCGTAGCCCTCATCACTACAGTTGGTCTTGGGTCTGCAAATGCTACTCATTGTCTTTTCCTTCCGCTGTGTATCCTAAATTCTTGTTACTCTTAGCCATCATCTTAACACTTCTTCCTGACTTACTTGATAGTGTGATCCAGAATCTCATTTCTAAGGGGTCTGAGCCTGTAGTCGTCATACACTTTTCAGGCACAGATTGCTTCACTTGTCCATTCACAATACAATTAAGCAAGAGGCATCTAAGTCAATCACCTGAATTCCACAATTATTCCTACCTGCTCCTAATGTTTAACTGCAGCCCTACTTCCTCCTGATCAGTGTCAGTTATCATGGATAATATGTTGACTACTCTTCTCTCCTACTTATTCATAGATATAAGGAATCCAAAGTGCTCAGGTAGAAGACAAGGTTATAATTCAATGGTACCTTTGTTGTGTCTCCCATGAAAAGTGAGCATCATTTGGAGACCAGAATTTTTGACCTTGTAGAACAAACCCAGAGTTGTGGGAAACAGGAAGCACAAAGTCTCCCAGCAGGTCATTGTGAGTGACAGCAAGTGCAGCTGATCCTGCATTCATCCCTTGGTTACCAGACCTACAGATTGTTATTATTGAACTCCTATGCCAAAAGGAGATAATTGATAATTGGATGCCTAAAATCTTTATGAGCATATGTGTCTCATTAAGGCTTTCAGTGTGCTAGCCCCTTCTTGCTCATTCTGTTCTATCAGCATGATGCTATCAATGTAACAAGTCAATGTGCTGTTCTTCAGGAGGTACATGTAGCCAGCATTTCTGGCTGGGAGGTGTAGGAGTGCCTCAATACTGCTCCCCACATGGCCTCCACTGACACCATGAAAGGGATAACCACAATATCAAAGGGAAGTGGTAAAAGTCATCACTGTCCGTTAGTCCTCCTCTGAAACTACCCAGAAGTGACATGAAGGGGTGCCTCTTTACTGTTAGATGAGGAAGAATCTATATGGTTTCCACACCATGGGGTAGGGGCTCATTACTCCCAGTGGGAATGAAAGTCCTGACTTCCTACTTGGCCTTCTTTGGGACTATCCCAGCAGGGGAGTTGGAACATTTTGTCATAGCTTAGCAATGCTGGAAGTCTAGGCCTTTGCTCATGTGTGTGGGTGGGGTTGGGGGAGGATGGAACCACAGCCCTTTTCTATAGTGTTTGGAAGGAGCTGAGCAAATAGTGTCTAAAAGTTTTCTGTCTTATTAGGATGCCCATTTCCTGGTTCTTTGGCCAGAGAGAGAGGGCCAGAGAGAGAGGGTCTGTGCCTGTTGGCATATACAGGTTGCTGAGTTCTTTAACTTTGAGTTTGGGATATATGAGGCAAATATAAAATCCATAGATTCACCACCATGTCATTTCTTAAGTCCTAAGATCCCTAGACCATCAACCTTCTCTCTACCTTTCAGAGTCTTATGTTTGTTTTATGTATAACGTCCAGGACTTTGAGTTGCCTGGGGAATATATTCAGTGAGAGGAATAGGGAGAAGTACATCTGTTCCATCTATCTAGAAGAGAAAGTCCAGTTTGTATCCTTGTAAAATGTAACTCCCATCATTGCATTCTATCCATTAAACTCTCTAATGATCTCCCTTGATATCCAGAGAAAAACCAAAGTCCTAACAACGGTGAACAAGGTCCTGTGTAAATTAGATATCTCCTTGCCTAACATTTTCCTCTTCACTCAATCTCTAGTACTCAGTCTCTAGAAGAGGGCTGGCCCAAAATAACTAATCAATTAATACTTTTGGATTAATAAATTGAGTCAGCAATCTCTTTTTAATATTGAAATCAACCACTCCAGCACCCACATGTCTAAGTTGGCAAGTCCCTTATTTTTCTCTCTGGGCCTTCACTCCCCTGAATTTGGGAGGTTTACTCATTTCAAAGGGGCTACAGTAGGCAGAATTCTAAAAGTGGCCCCCAGGATCATCTTGGCCTAATCCCAGAAACTGTGAATATAATGAAACATTGTGCCCAAGAATATGTTACATGGAATGGAAAAAAGGACTTTGCAGATGTAACTAAATTTACTAAATAGTGGGCTCTGGGTTACTAATTAGTTGACCTTAAAATAGGAAGAGTGTTGTGGATTGTCCAGCTGATAGCTGAAGAGGAAAGCAGAAGAGGAAGACAAAAAGATATGAAGCATGAGAAAGGCTTGACATACTGGTTTGAATATGGAGGGAGGCACATTCAAAAGCAAGTGGATTAAGGACTTAAAAGGAGGCCCTCTGGCTGATAGCCAGGAAGGAAACAGTGACCTCAGAGACTTCCAATTGACGTGAAGCTTATATTTCTTGAACATTTTTCTTCTACTACATTATTCTTACTTGCAGTCTAAAATCTCAATATACACTTAACTTATTTTGAGTTTACTTGTTTATTAATTTCACTCCTCTTGTTTAAGAATTCCAAAAGAGAGTAGGAGATTACTCTTCAAACTTCTACACTAATGCTGCTTTCACTGAATCACATTCAACTAATTAGCACCTGCATCTATGTGCAGCCTCCTGAAAATAAAAAAAAGCTTCAGATTATTAAAGAAATGTTCCATAACATGCTCACTGTAAGATGTCCAAGTGCTGATTTTCAAGTCTTTTTTTTCCCACACAAATTAGGATTCTGGTTTTGCAGTTTTCCTCTGTTACTATTAAAAGAGAGGATAAATAAACATAACTAGTCATTAGAGACTTAGATGTTTTTTATAGAATGAAAATTGCTTTTCTTTTTCTATTACTAATGGCCTTTCTCCTTTTGCTGGTCCTTAATAGCAACTATTAAATGAGTTTTTATACTAATTCTTTGCTAAACTCTCTGATGTTGCAAGGAAAAGACAAGCCAAATGAGATGGTATTAGGTTATTGTAAGGATGCTGTTCAAAGTAAAGCAGCATGAGAACCCATCTCAGCAGCTATACTCCTGTTCAAAGGTGCATCATTTTCAGGACTGAGATCACATTGAGCTCCATAAAAAACTGTAACAATGGCTGATTTTCAGCTAGGATATTTCAGATTAAGGCCTAGGAATCTCTTTCTTATTGGGGCAGCCTCAATCCGTTATGAAACTCAATTGGGCTGAATTTTGTACCAAGCCATCTCTGTAGCAGATGGCATATTTTTATATTTATATCTTACAAGTTTACTTTATGCAGGGTGCCTATGCCTGTCTGGATCCATGGGTAGCTGTAATGGTTTAATTTTCTGCACCTGGAATATACCATAATAACATAAACCATAAGCTCATTTTCTTAGAAAGAGTCTGAAGGGTGTATTTGTCCACAATTTCTCTCTGGTGTCACTGCCTCTGTAGGTAGGTACTGTCTAAATAAAACACTGGTTCTCAAACATAGGTATGTAAGATTAACCTGTGATGCTTATTTAAAATGCAGGCTTCAGCCGGGTGCGGTGGCTCACGCCTGTAATCCTAGCACTCTGGGAGGCTGAGGCGGGTGGATAGCTCAAGGTTAGGAGTTCGAAACCAGCCTGACCAAGAGCGAGACCCCATCTCTACTAAAAATACAAAGAAATTAATTGGCCAACTAAAAATATATGGAAAAAATTAGCCGGGCATGGTGGCGCATGCCTGTAGTCCCAGCTAGTTGGGAGGCTGAGGCAGAAGGATTGCTTGAGTCCAGGAGTTTAAGGTTGCTGTGAGCTAGGCTGATGCCACGGCACTCACTCTAGCCTGGGCAACAAAGTAAGACTCTGTCTCAAAAAATAAAAAAATAAATAAATAAATAAAATGCAGGCTTCAATACACAGTGCCCAGACATTTAGATTGATAGATCAAGAGGGAGAACACCATCTCCATTTTTATAAACCACCTTTATTATTCTAATGAAAGTGGTAGAGGATCACACATTGAGAAGTTTTGTATAGAAAACATTAAGAAATTGATGTTTTCTCAGCATGCTCAGCTTTGACCAGAGTCATTTGAAACTAATTAGAGCTTTACCTGGCCATATAATCTTGAATTAAGGTTGTGTAAAGTCTGTTTCAGTAAAGGACCAAGATACTCATAGAATAAAAAGAAAACTGCTTAGAGAGAAAAGACAGTTTTAGATGTTACCTATCACATCAAAATAAGAAGAAATTCTGTATCAGAGATGACTTGATGCAAAGTTGCTGTAATTCACCACCATCATCACTTTTATACTATAGACACTGTCAGAATAAAGACCATTAGTAGACCCAACTCAGCTGGGCTTGGAAACCTGTTGAGAAGATATCCCAGTGGCAGATGGTAGTAGGAAAAATAGAGCAAAGCATAACTAATGATAGCAGAAAATGAAGATTCATATTGGGAGGAAGCACACCATAATCTTTAGCCAATGAGAAACTAAGTTTAGTTAACTAAGCTTTCAGTATTATAGTAGGTTGATCCTTGAACAACACGGTTCTAAAATGCAGGAGTCCACTTATATGTGGATTCTTTTCAATAAAACTAACACTAAGTGAGTCTACCTATCCTGCCTCCCCTTCCACCTCCTCTACCTCTTTTGCTTCTGCCACCCGTCCCTGTGACAGCAAGACCATCCCCTCTTCTTCCTCCTCCTCAGCCTACTGAAGATGACAAAGATGAAGACCTTTATAATGATCTAATTCCACTTAATTAATAGTAAATATATTTTCTCTTCCTCATGATTTTCTTAGTAATATTTTCCTTTTTCTAGCTTACTTTATTGTAAGACTACAGTATATGTACATATAACATAGGAAATATGTGTTCATTGGCTCTATATGCTATTGGCGAGGCTTCTGGCCAACAGTAGGCAATTAGTAGTTAGGGTCTGGGGGATTCAAAAGTTATATGTGGATTTTCAACTGTGATGGAATTCAGGGACCCTAACCCCCATGTTGTTCAAGGGGCAACTGTAATATGAGATTTCAGGAAAAAAAAAATCTTTGCCAAACAAGAACAGACCATTTCTTTTATAGAAAACTTAAACATAACCATTTGTCTTCTTATATTCTTTGTTAGATATTTTCATTACCAAACGTTTCTTGAAATATTTTGTAATTGATTATTTCTGGATTAACAGATGTTTATGAATATGATTAGAAAAACACATAAAGCATCACTGGAAACTTTTACTACTAGGTGACAATGTGAAACTTATGAACTACTTTATTAGAAAGCAGTAGAGGCGAACTTTACCCAGCATGTAACTACCTAGAAAAGATTAAATGGGTATTACTTGTAACATATTATGGGAGATTTAATTAAAACTACATGATTCAGCAGGTAGGATTTAAAGAAGCAGTGCCAATAACAAGGATGGGAAGATGGGCTCTATAGGAAAGATCAGAAAGGTTATGCACAAAAGAAGCTGATAGCACAGGTGAGGGGACAAATAATGGGGTGGTTGAGAACTTGGAGCTTTTTCTTTATCCCTTTTATTGCCTGGATTTGTAATCGTAACTCTTCTACCTACTAACAGTGAGTTTTGGGGTTTAACTTCCCAGTGCATTAGCTTCTTCATCTGTAAAGTAGGGATAGTGATAATACAGTATGCCAGTCATCTGCCATTTTACTTCCTGCAGTATCAGTTACTAGAGTCAACATGGTCCAAAAATATTTAATGGAAAATTCCAGAAATAAACAATTCATAAGTTTTAAATTGCATACCATCCTGAGTAGTGTGATGAAATCTCATGCCAACTCATTTGGGATGTGAATCATCCCATTATCCAGTGTATCCACACTGTATGCTACCTGCCTGTTAGTCACTGTCTGGGTTACCAAATCAACAGATCGCAAGAAGGATGAGTATAGTACAATAAGATATTTTGACAGAGAGTGAAAAAGACCATATTCACCTATCTTTTATTATAGTATATTTTTATAGTTGTTCTAATTTATTATTAGTTACTGTTGTTAATTATTTACTATGCATAATTTATAAATTAAACTTTATCATAGGTATGTATGGTAAGAAAAATGTAGTATATACAGGGTTCTGTACTATCCACAGTTTCGGGCATCCAGTGGGGGTCTTGGAATATATTACCTGCAGATAAGAGGAGACTACTGTATCTGTTTTACAGGACTGTTGCAGAGAATCAATGAGTTAACATAGGTAAAAGGCTTAAGACAATGCCTGACACACAGTAAGTTCCAAGTAGCTCTTAGCTCTTATAAACTGCAAGAAGCCCACACTACTCTAAGACAGAAGGGTTTAAATAATAAAACCTTCCCCATAAGTAAGCCAAATCCCTTCTTCTCTTTCAATTTAAACTCATATTCTCTTATTCTGTCACTCTTGTCTGTTTAATGACCCTTCACACTCTGAAGGATTTCATATAATCGGAAACATACGTGGATGTACAGCTCTTCAGGGAAAAGTATGTCCCAATCTAATTTCACAAAGTAATGTCAGGAAGGAAACAATCAATGAGGTTACTCCAAATCAAAGCACTTTAGAGAAAGTCTTTTAATCCATCTTTAGTCCAGCAAGGCATGGAGAATCACTGATGTCTAAAAGACATGTAGGAAAGGATTTTTTACATCTATATTTCTTAATATGTTTTGAGGCTTACATCAAAGGTTAGGGAAAGGTCTAATCTATTAAATCAGAATAATTAAGGGTCCATTTCTATATATATATTAGGATATCAGAGTATTTATTTTGAATCTTGAGTTTTATAACACATTTAGTTTATTCTAATCTTTGTTTAATTTTTTTTTCTTTTTATTTCAGGAAATTATGAGAGTACAAACATTTTGGTTACATTTTATATCTTTACCTCTCCCTAGCAAGGGTTAAAGGTATGCCCTTCCCCTCCACAATGCTCACTGCGTCACTCGGTTGTAAGTCTCCCCCCTTAACCCCCTAATCTCTGGAGAACACTACCACCATGTGAGCACCATAGTGTTAATATACTAGCAATTTGAAGGCAGAGACACCACCTACATGTATGTAGATTCTTCTAAAACCTAGCAAACATTTTACCTCTTGCAGATATTCATTAAACATTAGTCCTCAATGAG
>CAUYPO010063436.1:0-18039 GCA_963574435.1 Cheirogaleus major | reverse complement strand
AGCCGGGCATGGTGGCGCATGCCTGTAGTCCCAGCTACTCGGGAGGCTGAGGCAGAAGGATCGCCTGAGCCCAGGAGTTTGAGGTTGCTGTGAGCAAGGCTGATGCCACGGCACTCTAGCCGGGGCAACAGTGAGACTCTGTCTCAAAAAAAAAAAAAAAAAAAAAAGGACTCAAAGGAAGTGATGAAAAGATGCAATCAAGGAGAGAGACTATGTTTTTTTTTTTTTTTCCAACCCCCAATCAGTAAAGAAAGAGAGAATATATTTTCAAACTAAGGATTTCCTTCATTTAGAGTGAAGCATCTGAGCACCAGATAGGTGCTATGGAAAAAATTCATATCTTATTTCTTCTTCAAATTGCACATTGACCCAAAAAGCTCTCTTTAAAGCATCGTGTAAGGAAAGGCAGGGCAGAGAGAAAGGATGGGAGAATAACTTGCTTTTGAGGTACTCTAGGGGATGGGTATCAAAACCTTTACTTTGGGAAATCTGTCAAATGGCTAAAGCTGTGACTCTCCAACTTTCCAAATGATGAGAGATGTTACAGATTTCTACTGCGGTGCTACGGATTGGGGAAAAAAATGTTTATGAAAGGAACCAGACAGATAGCCAGGCAACAAGGCAACTTGGGTACTGACCAAGAGTTAAGTGCTTTCAGCTGCTCTGCTTCATAGATAAGTTTAGTTAGAACTGTAAACCCTTTGATTTTAGATTAAATAATGGGGCAAATACAAAGTAAAGCCTTGCTTCAATTGAAGCAGCTGGATGGAGCTATAAGAAAATAAACACTTCTAGACTAAGAACAGCCCTGAACTTCCTTCATGCAAGCCACACCCACTGGCTGAAGGTGTAGCACTTTTTGACAAACGAAATGTTTGTGCTACCAACATGAACAACCCTCTCATCATATAAAGAAGCATGTAAACACACAAGAGGATGATGGAGCTGCACCTAATACTGGATATGGTGAATTTTGAACAAGGGTATATAAGAGGGACCAGGAAAGAGGTCTTTCTCCATACCCATCCCTATCAAAATTCTGGATTTATAAATAGGCAAGTCTACCCATTTTCACAGAATTGGCTTAGTGGAGTAGGATGTAGCAAGTTGGTTTTTTAGTCCCCTGAAGTTGCTAAACAAGACTTCACAAAGGGTACGTGAAGGCCACAAGATGACTGGAAATAAGCTGAGCAACATAAAAGGCGGAGAAAAATCTTACAAACTTAGAGGTCATTTCCCCCTGGTCTTCTGATTGCTTCCTAGTCAGCCACAAGTATGGTAAGACCCAGTATTTCCTGTCTTGTTAATGAGCAGGAGACGGCAGACACTCTCTTGGCTGCACAGCAAGTAACAGTAAAGGGGGAATAGCATAGACCAGCTTGAATGTAATGGGGAAACTAAGAATAATGTTGTTCAGTAATTGCAGTTCTGAGAAGGGAAGGGGTTTCCAACCTCTTAAAGATTTGTGCTCCTAAGTTCATTTTTTTCTGTTTAATTTTTCATACTTTATTCCTGGAATCAATAGGTTAAGAAAGTAGAATTTCCCCAAGTACTGATTTATAGATAATATTTATAAGTGTCACACAAAACAATTTCACCAACAGTAGTATTCATTGATCCCTTTAAATGCAATTTCAATCCTTATTGTAAGATAAGTGCAATGATAATTTCATACAGTGTAGCTAAATACACACAAAACCTGTACATACTGAACTACAAAAGTGGTTTCCATAGCCACATATGATTTTAGTCAAGTACACATTTTCACAATGAACAGTACTAATAAGTTAATAAAACAATACCCAAATGCTTATTCTGTCACCAACTTTTTAAGTAATACCATTCCAACTACTACTAAAGGCATTTATTTTTAGAAGCTTTGATCTGGGAAAATAAATTCTCCTAAAACTTGACAAATAGTATGGATAAGTCCCAAAGCTTTTAAATCAAAAAAGACTTCCAACACCCAGGTATTCACGTGAAACTTTTCTCCCCAAAATCACTTGCTATCTGAAGAAAAGAATATTAAAACAAATTATATGTTTAATGTAAACATTCTTACAAAAGACTATTTTTCTATATCATCTTGTACTTGAGAGAAACACAAACCAGTTCACTATATTTTATTTTTTAGAATTTTTTTCTTTAATATAGAGACGGGTTCTCACTCTTGCTCAGGCTGGTCTCGAACTCCTGACCTCAAGTGATCCTCCTGCCTCAGGCTCCCAGGATGCTAGGATTATAGGCATGAGCCACCACACCCAGCCTCACTATCTTTAATAATCAGTCAGATTAGTGTTGTTCAGAAACTAGAGAATACATGAAAGTGCTATGTCTCAGCTACAATAGGCCAAAGCTACCATTTGGATTTCACATATTAAACAGCTTTAGTATAGCTTATAGTGGCTTAAAGATACCTAACATAAACGGTACTGCTTTATCATTTAGATAGTCAAAAGTCAGAAGGAATTGCACAGTTTGCAAGGTTTTTATTCATGCTCATTAAAACCGAATAAGTAATTCAAGTATGGTAATATAAAGGCAGCAAATTCAAGTCTCAAATAATACTCTAAAATTGAAGACGTGAAAACTTTGTGTTTCTCCATCTTTCATTTACATGGTTAGATATCAGGGCCTTACTGGAGGAAATACTCAGTTACTATATATGGCTGCCTCACAAGATGATGAAGCTTCAAAAAGTACAAGAGGTGTCAAAATCCATATTTGGCTTCCTTGGGTCCTTTCAAATCAAGAAGATGCTATCTTCAATTTGTACTTGACCTTGCCTTCCAATTGACATTGGAAGTTCCTCATTTCATTGATGAAATCTATGACAAGGTCTTCAAGAATATCCATTGGCTCAGTATATGGATTCTGATCATCCCCAAATCCATACATCATACATCATAATTCTTTAGAAAAATGTCTCTTTTACCGGATCCACCTTCTGTATCTTCTTCATTTTATTTCTCAAAGGTAAGATTTTCTTCCCCATCTTCTTAAGGTCATTTTTATTCTTCAAATCTGTCATTGATGTTTTGCCAGTGTTGTTCAGATCTGGACTTAGTTGGATGGCTGTGGTGCCAGGTTTGGTACAGAGCTGGAAACAGTGTGAAAGTCTCTCCAAGTCATTGCTCACAAAGACCGGAGCTGGTGCTGGTGTCCTGACAGGAGCAGGAGAATCATCACTGCCTCCATGGTTAGATTTGGAACAGCTGGTGAGGCAACAGGATTGCTGATGGCAACCTTGGAGGATGGAGAGGGAAGAGTGACTTGCCTCCAGGTGGGGTTGGGAGTAAACTTAGGCCTGCAGTCCAGTCTCTTGCTGTCTTGGGCTTAGGAAACATATCATCTCTTTTTTTTTCCCTTTTTTGTTTTAGAGATGCAACCTCACTATGTTGCCCAGACTGGAGTGAAGTGGCTATTCACAGTTACAATAATAGTACACTACAGCCCCAAACTCCCAGGCTAAAGTGATCCTCTCACCTCAGCCTCCCAAGTAGCTGGAACTAAAGGCTTATGTCACCATGCTCAGCTAAAACACATCATCTCTTGGTTGTAATGTTTCCATTACTCAACTTGATGGTCCGTTCTTCCTTGAAACCCAGATCCAACGTGAGATGAGTTTCCATTTCTAAAAATCATTTGGACATCTCAGATACCTGCTTTACCCACTTTAGGTGATTTTGCAGGGAGATATCAAAGTCAAAGACATCACCCTGATCTATGAAGACAATGCCAATGAAAACACTATGCTTGTCCAGTGTCATCGTGGAACCACATTACAAAGTAGAAGGTGGGATTTGTCACTGTCTCCTCAGCAATGTCAGTGTGTTGTTCTACTGGTGCCTGAGCAAAGAGCTCTCCTGATATTTTATACTCAAGTTGACATAGGCAGTCTTTCCCTTTGAAGTGATTTAAAAGGTGATCAATCTAAGCAGGCTGGTCCAAATTCCAACCTCCAACCAGCCACTGTTGGAGGCCTGGGGCAGAATCTGGTAGACGTTGACACCCAGCTCATCCCTAGGACAGGCTTGTACTCTGACTGGGCTCACCGTCTTGGCTCTCTGCTCTCCATGCCTGTTAAGTCTCCTTTAGTCTTTAAGTTCTTGCTTGCTTTTTCTTTATAATTTAGGAACTAAATAAGGAACTATTTCTTAGCATGTAGACTTTATTAAATTGTATACTCATAGTGTTAACAAGTTCCTCTGTCTTCTGTATTTCCTGTAAATTGTTAGTTGAGTTTAAAGTAGTAATTTTCAAAATGTGGTCCCCTGACCAACAGCATCAGCATCACCGAGGAATTATAGGAAATGCTAATTCCTACCCACCCGAGAGAGGCTGGCCATAAAGGTTGCCATCTTGGTGAGGCCTAGTATCCCATTTCTGTCACCCATTGAAGTAGAAAGAGCAAAACAACTGGGGTGAGGAGGAGTGAAACATGGGGTGGGGTAGTTGTTGGTTGGTCTCTTGATGGGTTGGAATGCTTGTTATATCTAGGTTTTTATTTTCTTTCTGTGAAAAAAAATTTTTTTTGCATAATGTCAGAACAAATGAAATAGTGAACTTATGGTTAAACAGCTAACTTAGCTGATTTAATGTACTTTGAAAACTATATCATTACTAATGGTCCGATGTTCCCTGCCCTTCTCTGAGATGTGAGGGTACAAGTGTTCACTCTCCCCCAGTGGTTAGGCCACCAAATCTTGACACTTTCTAGAAGACAGAGTAGCTCAGATAGGGCAGACTCTCCTTTCTCAGAGATTACAATTTTAGGTCACCTACATACTTAACAGCCAAAGGCACCTGGTTTAGAGACAACCTTGGTTGGGCCCTTTAGCTGCAACAATGGCCTGTCAAGCTTCCACAGAGAGTACACGTCAGGCTTGCTTTGCCAGAAGAGACACTTCTGATCTTAGCAGAAAGGAGCAGCCCAAGACTGCCACCCTGGCAGGTAATCAGGGCCTACTCAAGCAATTGAACAAGGACCAATAAGTGGAACTGAACTTTTGTGAACTCGTGGAGTAAACACAACTTGCCTACCAAGTTGTGAAGTCAAACTTTGTTTTTCAAGAACTCAATGAACAAAATCTAAGATAAATCACTTTTAACTCATCTTGATACTCCTTTGTAAAAAAAAAAAAAAAAAAGTAAAGGAGAGACTGTATGCATTCAACACACATAGAACTAAAAACCAAAAATGAATGGATTTTACCATATATAAATTTTAAGAAGTGAATTAGAAAAGAAAACAACAAAAAGGAGCACTTAGACTAACATGTGATAAAACATGACTATACCATGTTAGAGTTTTCACACACATTAACAAAGTAATATTAGAAATTCATTTTTTGGTAGAATAAAATCCTCTCTATTTTGGAAAGTAAACCATTGGATTCTTGTTTTAAATGAAGATATGTTATCTGAAAAAGTAACATTCCCATGTAAGTTCAGGGGGGGTGGGAGGCAGAGTGAAGAAGGATGAAGAGACTGATACGTATCCAGTCCATACTTGATGGACATTTGGGTTGCTTCCAAGCTTGAGTACCTACAAACCATGCTATATAAACATCCTTCCTTGTTCATGTGCCCTGGTACACACTTGCAAAATTTTTTTAAGAAATGAAATTGCTTGGTCACTTGGTATGTATATTTTCATCTGTATTAAAAATTGCCACATTGTTTTTGCAGAGTGGCTGTACTGTTTTATATCCCTACCAGCAGGGTGGGTCTCTGTGGCTGGATTCAAGTCTGCCCCTTTGGGGAGGGGAGTGGGGGAGTGGGAAAATAAGGTTGGGAAGGAATGAGGAAGCCAGGCAGGGGGAGGCTTTCAGTACCAATGCAAGGAGTTCAGGCTTTATTTGGCTGCACTGGGAAGCCACTGGTGATTTTGGAACAGGGTACAAAATGCAAAAACAGGGTTTTAGAAAGGTGAGTCTTTAAAGCTTTCGATCGTTCTGTTGGCATTGGGGGAAGGGGTGGTGTTGGTGGTGGGCTTGGCTTAGGCCTGCGGCAGGACTCAAGCTCACAGGAGAGAGGAGATTTGTGGAGAGAGGGCACAAAGGGGACATTGAGCAAATGCTTGGGGGCAGAGAACTGGAGCATCCTGGATCTACCAGCTCTTGTCCTTACAGTATCCCATTAGACACTCACACACTGCTGGTAGGGGAGTAAACTGCTACAACCACCCTGGAAAACAGTGTGGCATTATTTAGCAAAGATGAAGATACATATACCCAATGGCCCAGAAGTCTCAAAATATACCAAAGCAAAGCAAAAACAGGCAAACAAAACAACCTCAACAAAAGAAGGAAAGAATTTTCAACAATGCTAGATATAATAGTGGTCTAGCAACAAAAGACCTGAAAAATATCCACTGACTCTGGCAATTAGGAGTCTGCTGATGAGCATTGCCACAGAAATGTTTGTGACCGGTAGGGGGCAGCAATCAGAACCCGGCGGTTTGAGGGGCGAAGGGTGGTAGGAAAGGAAAACAGTACAGGGCCTGCCATCAGGGTGGTTGCCTGAGAACTGACTCAAGCACATAGAAACATTCCTATGTGATCGAGGTAGCATTTCAAAGCTGCCTAATGCCAGCTAAGGTGGCAATAGGGCTGGACAAGGAAACAGGCAGTGTGCCAGCCAACGTTCGCTGGATACAAACAAGAAGGCACAGTGCTGCCTGGCAGTTCCCTCCCTTCTTCCTCCATCAGGAGGGGCTCGGCCTGCCAACCTGCTCCCTTCTTGCATCCTGGAGGGAAAGCTCCCTGCCCCCATACCTTCCTATCCCCTCACCAACTCAGGGGAAGCTCACCCTCAAATTCCTATATGAAGTAGGAAAGGAAAAAGAAAATCAAAAATATCTGAAATAAATGTCCAGATGGTTTGAACAAAACCTGTGTGGGTAAAAACCAAAAGTTTTCATTTGACTGCTTGGCAGTAACTCCCAACTGTTCTTTCCACCTGTGCCACAATGCACTCTGAAGCCAGTTACTCTGTTCTTGCACAAAGTCCCATTCCACAGTCCTTCAACTTCAGACACATTTGCTGATGTTTTTGCCTCTCCATAGACTGGCCCAGCCTATCTTTACGGGCATAAACCTTTATCTCCTCAAACCTGCCCTGCACCGGAAACTGCTCTCCGGTTCTCAGCATAGTTATGCTGTGTTCTTCCACCTCTCAGGTCTTTATTTTTACAGTCCCTTCCCTCAAGTATCCTGTGGTAGTTCTGCCATTCTAAGTCCCATTCCTGTTCTACTCATTCACTGTGCATCTCCAAGGCCATTTTCTCCATGAAGCTTTTCTTTAATACACAGGGCCTAGGCTATGGCCTGGCCCATAGAAGGCAAGCAGTGAACATTTGTGGAACAAATTAATCCTCCAAACATATATGTTTTTTCTTTCTGTGAACCCCTCCCTCCCTTTGTGCTTCTTTTTGGAACCTCACACTCTTCTGAGTTTGTGTAATCCTCAACCAGCTGGAAAGTTCCTAAGGCCTGAGACTGTGTTTCTGGCGTAGGCTGTGCTGATCTGCCTGGACGAAGGGGTTTCCTGAGTCACAGACCTTCTGTGCTAAAACGGAGAAAGTCCCAGGCAACCTGGGATGCACTGGTCTCCCTAGTCTTGCTTGTCTTTGATCACATGGATTATTGAGAGAAATAGGATATAGGGTTAATGTGTTAGCTCAGCCATGGCCTCTGAAATGCTTCCTTCCAGGTCGCAGGTCCGGAGCTGTGGCTTTTCCACTAAGGGAAAGCTTTATGTGAACCAGGAATAAAGTGAGGACTTTAAACCACAATATAAATTTCCTGTCTGAAAGAGAAAGTGAGCCCTGAAACAGGGAGGCTGAAGATCCTCAGAGAAGCCACAGAAGGACCTGTGGAAGAAGAGGGTCAGAGTTAATCTTTAAATGGGACTTCCAACCCTTGCTTTTTCTCCTGTCTATGAGTCTGTGAGCAAATATTGTATTCTCTGAGCCTCAGATCCAATTCTGCAAGAAGGTTGGGGGTGAGACTGCTCTCCTCACAGAACTGTTGAGAGTTCAATGAGGGCAGGTGTGTGTCTGCACCAAGCCCAAGGCCTGGTGCCTAGAGGTGCCGGACTTCCCAGCATGCTCCTCTTCCCTGTACCCCGTCCTCCTCCTCCCTTCTCTCTCACTGACTCTCTCTTCTTCCTCCCACCTCCCTCCAAACTTCCCATTTTCCACTATTTCTTCCTTATCATCTCTCTCCTGCTTACAGAAAAAGAATTAATAAACAAGAGGCCAAAAATCAGTATAAAAGCTAGAAACATCACAGAACATGCAAAGTTTTTCTTGCAGAGTTTGGTTTGTTCAAATGCCTTCATTATTTCCCGTGTCCATATCCTTCTCTGAAGAGTCAGGATTTGGGGTCTGCAGAGCTGTGGTGGTGGTGGTGGTGGTGGGATATAGAATGTTCTCCTTCATCTTGGCCCATGGAGAAAAGAGGCAACATGTCTGCCATCTTTCCTGGGACTGCCTAATTTAAAAGAACTGATTCTCCCTGGCAAACACCCGGGCTGTGATGTACTGGGACAAGCTAAGCAGGCGATAATAAACCTCCCCAGGACGTGCCGATTAGATAAACCAATGAGAACCATTGAAGACACAGATGTTAGATTAAAAAACATAAAACGAATGTTACTTTTGTAGTGTCTATGAATAGACAAAGACTTTTTGGTTCTAAAATAGATGGTTGGTGAGGCAAGAGAGGAGGGGCTATGCTAATAGCAGAGGTAGAAAAAAAGAGAGGTGGGTGGGTTCCAACTGGAAGGCCCGCCCTAAAGGGATTGAACTCAGGGCCCAGGAGCCACGGGCCACTGCACTGGGGGTGAGTAGAGTGGCTTTTAAATATATGGAGTTACAGCGTGGTAGTAGGCTCTGGTTTGGGGATGAGAGTGAACAAACAGAGTGGTAGAGGCAGGAATCCCCAGCCCATCGAGGGCAAAGTGAGAATTTTATTGCTTTTTGCTAAAGGCCTGTGCAAGATTTAGAGCACAAAGATAAGGGGCCATCTGGCTGTTTATATTAATCTATAACTATTCCAACATAGTAAAGGACAAGTAACAGAATGTCGAGGTTGTCCTGTAGTGGTGTTGCTGTTTTGTGCTCCCCTGTGCCCCCATTCTCATTTCCTCTCCTTTGGATTGGGGATTGTGTTTGTGTGTGCACATCTGTGCAGCGTCAGACTTCTATGGTGAGGGACTGAGCCCTGTATCTAGTTATATTCTCCGCACAGAATTCTAACTACTCCTGCTAAATCCCCTGTGTTTGCGTCATGGAAGTCACAGTAGGGGGGTCTTATGTCTATTTCATGTTTCTTCCAATTCAGTAAAGGTTGTTACAGTACCTTCTTCCAGTCTCTTAGGAGTCCAGAAAACATGAGGTGTGTATAAAAATCCCCACTTCAACTCAGCTTTCTGGCCCAAAGAAGGTGTCCTTTTACCAAGGATCTACTCCTTGTGGTCTTAGGGAATGAGAGGGAGGGGATGCCAGTCCACATCCCTCTCCCCAGAAGCAACGAGCTACATAGTTCTTATGTGTCAGGACTCCTGGGATCAGTGGGCTTTCCAGAAAAAGGGTCACTCAGCCCTTGATGAAAATCTGACTGAGAAACCCAGTGTCCTTAGCTTTGTCCCTGAGAAACGGTGTTTTACCCTCCCTCCAAGCCGGCGTCCTGGGATTTGGAATTCAGTGAGCTCATGAGTGGAGGGATATTCCCAGGAGTACCCTGAAGACCAACTAGCTGTGCTCTTCCCCCCTTTATTTTGGGTGGACCAGTCTAAAGAGAGTTATCTTTCCCTGTCCACTGAAGGCGCTCAGTGAGTGGCTTGTCGCATGACCGGGTGCCTGCCCACACCCCCTCCAGTCAAGTGTGCCTTCCGGGAGAGGCAGTAACTAAGCACTTAGTCACGGAGACGCTGCAACGTCTCTCGTACCTCCACTGCACTAGGAACAACAAAGGAGATACTTTAGCACAAATGATGCTGTCACAAGAAACAGAAGGTAGAGTGTGTTCCCCTATGTTACCATTCCCCAAACCAGATTCAACTGGTCTTGGGTTTCCTTTTCTCAACTTTCATCTGCAGAAAAGTTTGCTTCTTGAGCTACTTGAGATTTACTTTCCTATCTTAAGAGTTGGGCTCTGTGCTGCTTCTGCTAATTTATTATCTCAGAAGTACATAATTTGGACAATTTTATAGTATATAGTTTTGAGGACAGGAGCCTTTCCTCAAAACTGGACTCAGGTTGGTTTGAAAGCCAATATGTCATTGTCATGCTCACTTCTGGTATCACAGGACTTAAGCTGGGTCTGGCTGAGCCCTCTTCTTGTGTCTCAGCCTTCCTCTCCTTACTCCAGAAGAAGAGCCCCTTCACTTCTGCCCCCTCTTATCCTAAGCCTGGCAACCTGCAACATCATTTTGTATCAGACTTCCTAGGGTATAGACTCTCTCTTTAGAATGAGTTGATTGAAGTCAGCCAGGACTGATTACTCCCCTGCTCTGTGCCGGGCATGGTGTAAGCACAGTAATGGCTCAGTGCTGCCCAGTGATCAGCAGTTCAGTAAGCAGCCATGTCAGCATCTACTGTATACATGTGAGGCATTTGGCTAGGCCTTGGCAGCAATATGCAGATAAATAGCACATGAGCCCTGCCCTTAGAGAGCCCACAGTCCAGTAGCAGATGCAAAACATATGCATGTTAATTAACAGTAGAAGATAATATTGTGCAACTGTTCAATTGAACGAGCATGACTCATGGGGTAAAATCAGGAAGCAACTTGATTTTTGCTCTTTTAAATTTATTCTGTGGGGCTAGATCTTGCTCTGCCTCTGAATGAAATGTAGGCAGGTCACAAGATTGTTCTGGCTACCCTTGGTCTCAGTGTCATTTGGATAAGTATAATGTCCCATGTGATTATCCAGCTTCAATCCTGATTTAAAGTCGAGGCCTCTTCGCATCCCCTGTTTGGTGTTATTGAGGAAGGGAAGCCCATGGTGGACGGTGGTCTGGACGGGGTGTGCCTGGTTTCTGCTCTTCCTCACTCATTTAGTGAACAGGGGCCTCCAGCCCCTTCAGAGTTGTTGCCTGGGAGGCAGAGAGGTGAGGGGGGTAGGAAAGCTCTTTCCACATGTTTGTGATCACCAGCCTCACCAGGGGCCTTGGCGGAACCTGGGGATTCTTTTACACGTCCCTGGTTCCCTGGTCGACCCTTCTGTCACTCCCCTGACAAGCCAACCTTTTCCACCCCGTCAGAATCCACCCCACACTGCCCCCCACTCACCTGCTTCCTCCTGGTCAAGTGGGAATTCCTCTACTTCCGCCCTGCCTGTCATCCCTTCCTTTCCTTTTCAACCCCCTTCCTGGATAAAGCTGCTTCCTCCCTGGTCCTGGTCCAGCCTTCATGAATCCCCAAAACGCCAGCCCGCCCAGCAGTGCAGGTCTGCCTGGCATAGGAGTGCCTGAATTTGGAGGTCAAGTCCTATCCTTTTCTGGATAGGATTGTTTCTTTGTCATGGCTCATACAACACAGCTCTTTGTATTATAATTAATCACCACATTTAACATGATTCAAATCAAGGTCATAAAGGAATATTTTTATTCTTAAAATTATTTCTTTTTTATGGTAACATAAACATAACATGTAAAATTTACCATTGTAACCATTTCTGAGTGTTCAATTCACTGGTATTAATTATATTCACATTGTTGTGCGACCATCACCACCATCCATCTCCAGAACTTTATCATCATTCCCAACTGGAATCTGCACCCTTGAACCCTAACTCCCCATTCCCCTCCCCCAGGCCCCAGGAACCACTCACCTACTTTCTGGCTTCATGAGTCTGGCTATTCCAGCTGCCTCACATATGAGACTCATACAGTATTTGTCCTTTTGTGTCTGGCTTATTTCACTTAGTGTAATAGCCTCAGGTTCATCCATGTTGTGGCAAATGTTGGAATTTCATTCCTTTTTAAGACTGAATCACAGTACATATATATCATCTTTTGTTTATCCATTCATCTGCTGATGAACATTGAGGTTGTTTTCACCTTTTAGCTACTGTGAAGAACACTGCTGTGTATATCGGCACACAACTATCTGTTTGAGTCCTGCCTTTCAATTCTCTTGGACATATACCCAGAAGTGGCATTTATTTAATTGTTCTTGAATAGGGAAGACATCTGTGTGGTGGACAATATAAAAGGTACAAGAGGTCATTCAGTTCCTTGAGCCCCTGTCTCCCAGTTCCCCTCCCAGGAAACATCACTGTAACCAGTTGCTGTGACTTCTTCCCTGGAGAGACCGTGTACCCAGGAGCACACCCCACACAGGAGTGGTGGCAGCCATAAGCACTCTTCTACATTTTGCTTTTTCCCCACTTAATGATATTTCTTAAAGATCATTCCATAGCCCAGTTTTAAAATTATGCTCATTCTATTTAAAGCTTCATGGAGCCTGGGCAACATAGCTAGACCCCATCTCTACAAAAAATAAAAAATTAGCTGGGTATGATGGTGTGCCTCCTGTCATCCCAGCTATTCAGGAGGCTGAGGCAGGAAAATCCCTTGAGGCAAAGGGTTTGTGACTGCAGTGATTGTGCCACTGTACTCTATTCTGGGCAACAGAGTGAGAACCTGGCTCTTAAAAAAAAAAAAGCTTTATGGTTTTCCAAAGAAGAGACAAAACTTGTTTTTTTTAAAAAAATCAATACTATTGATGGATATTCAGGTTTTTTTCCAATGTTTTGCCATCACAAACGATGCTATAATTGTAACAGCTGGCATTTCTACCATGTGCCAGGCCCCAGTGAAAATCCTTTCCATGTATCATGTCATTTAATTCTCACAATAACCCTCTGACACAGTGTAGGGAAGTGAGTAACTTCCCCAAACAACATCTCTCTTGTTTTTTTGAGACAGGGTCTCACTCTGTTGCTCTGGCCAGAGTATAATGGCATCATCATAGCTCACTGCAACCTCAAACTCCTGGGCTCAAGCAATCCTCCTGGCTCAGCCTTCCGAGTAGCTGGGACTACAGGTGCATGCCAACACGTCTGGCTAATTATTGTATTTTTTGTAGAGATGAGGCCTATGTTGCTTAGGCTGGTCTCAAACTCCTGGCCTCAAGTGATCCTCCTGCCTTGGTCTCCCAACGTGCTTGTATTACAAGTGTGAGTTACTGCACTCAGCCTACATATCTGTTTTTGTCCACAGGTGGGAGTGTATCTGTAAGATAACTTTCTAGATGAAGAGTTGCTGCTAACAAAAGGTATGTGCATTTTAAAGTTATATAAATATTGCCAAAGTGGTCCCACCGAGGCTGTGCCCATCTGCATTCTCGGGAGCAAGTGCATGTATGAATGCCCATTGCCCTCCACTCTCACCCGTTGTGGAATTTGCCAATCTGAAAGGTGAAAGATGGTATTTCATTGTGTCTCAAATTCATTTTCCTTTTCTTTAAATGAGTAAGGTTGAGCATCTTTTCAAATGGTTAAAGGCCATTTGTTTTACTAATGGAGTTTTAAAAACTTGATAAAATGAATGATTCCACTGTTGATCTAGAAGAACCTATGGACAAGGTAGCTTGGATTTCTTTAAAATTTAATTTTATTTATAAACCTTTGTTGAATAGATAATACAGTCGCAAGATTCAAAATTCAAAAGGACTAAAAGGGTAGGGACAAACCCCTCTTCCGTGTCTCTTCCTGGCCACCCAATTCCCATTCCCAAATACACTCAGGACTCCATTGCTCCCACCTGTGCCCATGGTCATTACTATGAGCTAGCTCTAAGATACTAAGTTCAAACATCCCACTCTGACCCCACCACTGTCCTCTCAACTCCACCAGCACTGAACCTCCACCCTCACCACTACCCCTTCCTTGAGGCACCACCTGCCCCCTACCTTCCTTCCCCCCCAGTGGAGGTTCTCTGCCCCTGTGCCTGGAAGGCTCCACATCCAACCCGCTGGCCTCCAGCCTGCAAGGAAAGCCTGACTTTCTGTTTCATGGTAAGAAACAGAGTTGGTTTCAGAGTTGGCTCACCCATGGGATCACTCTCATTTTAAAATCTTAAGCAGAATAACCACATAATTTATTGCCCTGACTGGAACCCTTTTGAGAATGACAAAGGCATGCTACGAATAATGAAGCCAAGACAACAGGGGCAGATGATTACTGACCCAGGCAAATAGGGATGCAAGTTCAACCCCAGTCTTGAAATGAACAATCACATTCAATTTCAGGCAGAAATAAATAACATGCACTGAGCCCAACAAATAAGTTGCTGTCTTTGTCTCCTGCCCAAGCTTCTCTTCTAAATTGATTTTTAAAATAGTGTATTTCCCCAACACTCTATCTTAAAAATCTACCCTTTAGAACACCACTTTTAGCCATTAAACTCAAGTGTGGAAGAAACATCAGTTTATTTCTAAAACTCATTTTCATCTATATTTTGTGTTCCCGTTTTAAAAAAGGTGCTGACAATCCTTCCACAGTTTCCATTTTGGGGTTGGGGTGAGGTGCAGTGAAGGCTTCTAGACTCTAAGGGACCTAAAAAGTCCCTTACCCTGATGCCATCTGTCCTTGTCCCACCTGGTCTTTGGTCATTGGTACCTACAGGTTATCATGGAGGTCAAAGTCTCTTTCCACCTCTGAATGCTGCCCCAGCAAGCTTGCCTAGGGCCTTATTGGCCCCAATACACCCAGCAGCCATTCTCCTCCCTGGGAAGCAAGACACGGGTCCTCACTGTTCTCAGACCCACAGACCCGTGAGGGATGTTGCCTTCCCTCTGGGGCTTAGCCCATGGAGCAGGTCTCCAGGACCCACCATCATCAATGTCTCTCAACTTCCCTCCAGCTCTCACCCTTGCCCTGGGGAACTCTTGTTGGATGAGGGGTAGGGGATAGCCTTGACCTTTCTCAGTGGCTATTTTCTCCCATACTTTGGTCTAGGTCTGGGTCAGGAGTCTTTTCTACTCCCCTAGGGGAAGAGGCTCCTTTACCTTTCTTTCCTCCTGTTTTCACGCACCCTTCCTGGGGCAATGAGCGTGAAATGGCAGCTACTGGAATAGGGAAAGGGGAGGAGATAAAGGAAGTATCAGGCTGGATGGGGCATTGGCTAGTATTTCAGAACTTTATTTTGCAAGGCATGTATAGTCTTATATAAGATGTGCTTCCTGGCCAGGTGTGGTGGCTCACACCTTTAATCCTAGCACTCTGGGAGGCTGAGGCGGGAAGATTGCTTGAGGCCAGGAGTTGGAGACCAGCCTGGGCAAGATGGAGACCCTGGCTCTGCAAAAAAATAGAAAGATTATCAGGGTGTGGTGGCGTGCACTTGGAGTCCCAGCTACTCAGAAGCTGAGGCAGGAGGATCGCTTGAGCCCAGGAGTTTGAGGTTGCAGTGAGCTATGATGACCCTGCTAGGGTGGAAAACTTAGTAGGTGCCCACAGCGTGGGTGGAGAAAAATCTCTCACACAGAGATTACGATAGAAAAGTATAAAATTTATTTTATCTTTTTAGAAAAAGAGAGAGAGAGAAAAAAAAAAGGGAAAGAGACAGAGAAAGAGAGATGGCCTTGCACCCAGAAAAGAGAAGGTAGGTGCTCGTTGAAGCCAGTGGCTTGCTGTTTTTATGGGGACAAAGAGAAAGGAAATAGAAATAGTGATTGTTGTCAATTGATAAGACTGTGGAGTAATTAGCAAGAGGCAGCTGCAAGACATCAGACTGTCTGTCTTTCCTGTTTTTTCCTGCTCCTGGAGACCTGGTTATCTCTGAATTACGGTCAGGTTTATGGCTGGGGGTATGATCTCACCCCTGAGATACGGTGTTGGGCAGGAAACTGAGGCCTGGAGTTTGCATCCAGCTGTCCAGCCAGGAACTTCTCAGGAACTCCTTGAGGCTATAACAGAAATTCTATAAGACAGTGAGCTGGTGAATGTAAAGAGAAAGATTTATATTTCCCTTTTGTCTGTTCTGCTCTTTTCAGATGTTGTGAAAATAGAACTCTGCAGGTGCCTGTGAGGGAAGGGGAGACGGAGGGGGAGAGCACAGGGAGAGAGCTGCAGGGTGTCTGTCAGCTAGGGAGAGAGAGCAGAGAGTGCTCATAGGATTGATCTTTAGCTGTTATTGGGGAACTTGTGGGATTAGATATTTTCCTGTTATTTTTACAAGGCCGCGCTTTCAGACACCGCTGCACTCTAGCCTGGGTGACAGAGTGAGACCCTGTATCAAATAAAAAAAAAAACAAAACAAAAAGATGTGCTTCCTGCTTTAATTATCACGATCTTACAGTTTTTTAGATCTTGTAGGCAAGCCTCCACTACCTGCATGGCCCAGGCCAGTTCAGCCATTTAGCAGCTGTGTGAACTTGGGCAAGTTACATTATCCTCTCTAAACTTTAGTTTTCTCATCTGCAAATGAGGATAATGACAGTTCATGTCAATTAAGTACTTACACTTGGCAAGCACTGTTCTAAATGTTTTATCTATATTAGCTCATTTAGTCCTGCCCATAAACCTATGAGACAGTTACTGTTATTTCCACTTTACACATGAGGAAGCCACATCTCACAGTTGTACAAAGTTGCCCAAAGTCATGTGATCTGCTCTTAACCACTGCCCAACCCTCTCCTTCATAAATACTAATGACCTCATAGGGTTACTCTGAGGATTAACTGAGGTAAAGTGTGTAAAACTCTCAGCCCAGAGAGTGCACATAGTAAAAGCTCAATCAATGCTAAGCTAATACTTTAGACATGATTTTTTTCGCCATTCTCATCCAAAATGCCCTTGGAATTGTATTTAAAGTGCATATATATTTCTGAATATTTACCATATTTGCCCTATTCAGTTTTCCCATCCAGGAATGTGATGCCTATTTTATGTTTCTTTGCAAAGTTTTATCATATAGCCTCATCTAAGACAAGCATTTCTAGGCAAGTTGATTTCTAGATGTTTTAGGGGGTTTGTTACTATTGAAGATAAAATCTTTCCTTCCATTGTATCTTTTGCACAATGTTGGTTTCCCTGGGCTCTCCTTAATGAATCACCTCCTAGACGCCTCCAGAGAGGGGCCTTTCCATAGCCCCTCATTTTAGGCTGATCATTGGGCTCACCTGGTGACAAGCCCTCTGACACAGGATGAGGCCTGAGTGAAGAGCGGCTCTCCAGGGTGGCTCAGGTTGCCCAAGGGGACCATAGCAACTGTCCTCTGGCCCAGCAAACAGCCTGGGGGCGGGGCAGGGCGGGCCAGGCTGGCTGCAGCCTGCTCTGCGTCCATTTGGGGCCTGTCTGGGAATGAGTTCCCAGGCGTCCACACTTCCTCTGCAGCTCAATGATTCCCAGTTGCATTTGTCAAATGATGGCTCCAGTGGAAGCTTTGCCAAGGGCCCAGGTTGCCTCCCTGGGGTTCTGGTGCGCTTATGTAGAGGGATGTCATCCAGCAAAGCATCATTCTTCTCTGTGGGAAATATTAATACATCACCTGTGGCGTCCCCCATAGCGGCTCTCTGCCTGCCTCCACGGCAGACCTTCAGAGGGCAGCAGAGAGCGGGGAGAGGAGAGAACAGCACGTGGCTCCGGGGAAGCAGCAAAGACTGCTCCACTCAAGCTGCGGGGACACCCCTCATCCCCTGCCCATCCTAGGAACGGACATGCTGCCAGCTTCCTAGGAGTGTAATAATTATGAGAGGCCGGGCGTGGTGGCTCACGCCTGTAATCCTAGAACTCTGGGAGGCGCAGGCAGGAGGATTGCTCAAGGTCAGGAGTTCGAGACCAGCCTGAGCAAGAGTGAGATCTCATCTCTACTAAAAAAATGGAAAGAAATTAATTGGCCAACTAAAAATATATAGAAAAAATTAGCCGGGCATGGTGGCGCATGCCTGTAGTCCCAGCTACTCGGGAGGCTGAGGCAGGAGAATCACTTGAGCCCAGGACTTTGAGTTGTTGTGAGCTGGGCTGACAGCACGGCACTCTAGCCTGGGCAACAGAGTGAGACTCTGTCTCAAAAAAAAAAGA
>CAUYPO010063434.1:0-11957 GCA_963574435.1 Cheirogaleus major | reverse complement strand
TTTTAGGGGTTGATACAACAGTTCTATATCTTGAGTTTGTTGGTAGTTACATAAGTCTATACATGTGTTCATAGATTTGTCCACCAAAAAAGTCAATTTTACAGACAGGAACACTCTTACACTGCTGGTGGGACTGCAATTAGTGCAACCTTTGTGGAAAAGAATTTGGAGATACCTCAAAGAACTAAAAATAGAAATACTATTCGATCCAGGAATAGCATTATTAGGCATTTACCCAAAAGAGCATAAGACATTCTATTATAAAGACATCTGCACCCGAATGTTTATGGCAGCACAATTCACTATTGCAAGGACATGGAAAGAGCCCAAGTGCCCATCAATTCATGAGTGGATTATTAAAACTTGGTATATGTTTACAATGGAATATTACTCAATTCTAAGAAACGACGGTGAGCTAGCACCGCTTATATTATCCTGGATTAAGCTTAAGCCCATTATCCAAAGTGAAGTGACATAAGATCAGAAAAATGGGCTTCACGTGTATTCGCCATCAAATTGGTACTCACTGATTAACACTATGGTACTCAAATGGTGGTGGTGTTCACCAGGGATTCAGGAGTTGGTGGGATAGACCCATATCTGAGGGATGTGGTGAGCACTGTGGAGGGGAAGGGCATACCTCTAACCCTTGCTAGGGAGAGGCAAAGATATAAAACGCAACCAAAATGTTTGTACTCTCATATTTTCTTGAAAAAAGAAAAGTTAATTTTATAATGTGCTAACTTTAAAAATAAAATTAAACATAACAAAATAATTAGAAAATCCCCACATATTCGTAAGTTAAGAAATACTCTCTAAATAACTCATAAGTCAAAGAAAATATTACAATAGAAATTCAAAACTATTTTCAACTGAATAATGAAAACACTCTATACCAAAACTTCTGGAACATATATAAATCTATGATTAGGAAGAAGAAAATTCAATAACCTTACATGAATATATTAGAAAAAAAGAAATACTCAAATAAATGAGCTAGACATCCTTCTCAAGATGGTAGACAAAGGATAGCACATTGAACCCAAAGAAATTAATAGGGCAAAAAATTAGAATTAGAAGAATAAAAATTAATAAAAAACACATAATTCAGAGAATCAACAATGCCAAAGGTTGGTTGGTTATAAAAACTAATAAAATTGACAGATTCCCAACAAAACCAATTAAAGAAAACGAGAGAGAAGGAACAAATAGTTGATATTAGGATAGGAAAAAAGTTTATTAGTATATAAAATGAAGATTTTTTAAAAATCTTGAAAGGATATTATAAAAATGTTATATCAAAACACTAAAGATTTAGATAAAATGAATGCATTACTAGAAAAAAAATAAGATATCAAAACTGACAAAAAAAAAAACAGAAATGTGATTGTTATGGACTGAATGTATATGTTGAATTTCTAACCCCCAATTTGATGGTATTAGAAGGTTGGGTTTTGGAGGGGTGATTAGGTCATGAGGGTAGAGCTCGAATGAATGGGATTAGTGCCCTTATAAAAGAGACTCCAGAGCTCTCTAGCTCTGTTTCCACCATATGAGGACACAGCAAGAAGACTGCTCGATGTGAATCAGGAAGTGGATCTTCACCAAACACTAAATCTTCCAGCACCTTGAACCTTAGACTTCAAATCCTCCAGAACTGTGAGAAATAAATGTTTGCTGTGTAGGCCACACAGGCAATAATATTGTGTTATAGCAGCCCAAACAGACCAAGACACTGATTGTTTCTACTACAATTAAAGAAATTAAATCCACAAAATAATCCTTAGTTTAGGTGGCTTTGCTCATGAATTATACCAAACATTTAAAAAAGGAATAATGCTAACCTTATACAAACTTTTCTAGAGTATAAAAAAGAAAATATATCTAACTCATCATCAACTGGTAAATGGATAAAAATTTGTGGCACATACATAAAACTAAATACTACTCAGTAATATTAAGGAATAAACTGATACATGAACAACATGAGTACATCTCAAAAGCATTATGCTAGGTGGAAAAAGCTGGATACAAAAGGCTACATACTATATGATTCCACCCATATGACACTGAGAAAGAATAAAACTTTTCAGTTTTGCCAAGGGCTGGGAGTAGGGGAAGGAGAATGACTACACAAAAAGCATGGGGAAATATTTGGGGATAATGGAAATATTCTGTCTATATCTTGATTGTGGTGAGAGTTAGATGATAGCATACTTTGTCAAAATTCACATAAATATATACCAAAGAAGTGAATTTTGCAGTAAGTAAACATATCTCAATAAATCTGACTTGAAAACCCAAGGGAAAAAAGGTATATGATGTATTCTAAAAACAGTATCAACAATAAATATTTTAATCATATATTATTGTGGTTGCTTTGGAAGCACATTATCTCTGATATAAAATCAGTATAATTCCTCTGGGCTTACACACAACACAGTTGACCCTTGAACAACAAAGATTTTAATTGTGCAGGTCCACTTATATGCAAATTTTTTCAATAAATATATTGGAAAATTTTTTGGAGATTTGTAGCCATCTGAAAAAACTCACAAACACATAGCCAAAAAATTAAGAAAAAACTATGTATGTAATAATACATAAAATATAAATAGATATTAGTCTAGTTTGTCACTTACTACCATAAAATATATACAGATCTATTACAAAAGGATAATAATTACCAAAACTTATGTACACAAACAGACCATCTATGGCACCATTTGCAGTTGAGAGAATGTAAACAAATATAAAAATGTAGTATTAAATTATAACTGCATAAAATTAACTGTAGCACATGCTGTACTACTGCAATAATTTTGTAGCCACCTATTGTTGCTATTCTGGTGAGCTCAGGCATTGTGAGTATCCCCTTGAAAAACCAGGCAACCCTAATCAGCTCTGTATGAGCAGTTCCTCTCTCTAGTAAGTTGTGTATTGCAGTAAAAAGTGATCTCTGATCAGATTTTCAGTTTTTTCATCATGTTTAGTGCAGTATCATAAACCATGAATAACACCATGGGATCCAAACAAAGTATCACATGCAATGCTGGAAGTGCTCAAAAGAAGCAGAGAAAAGTTATGACATTATAACAAAAAGGTGAATTACTCGATATGTACCATAGATTGAGGTCCACGGCTATGGTTGCCCACCATATCAAGATAAATGAATATAGCATAAGGACCATTGTAAAAAAATGAAAGGAAAATTTGTGACGTTGTTACTGCAGCTATGCCAGAAAACACAAAACCCTCCTTTTTATCTCATGTTGAAAATGCAGCTTTTACGTGGATACAGGATTGATATAAGAAAGACATACCTATAGACTCTAATGTCAATATGATTCAAGAAAAAGTATGCTATAACTTACAGCAAAAGGAAGGTGAAAGATCTAAAGGTGGAGAATTTAATGCCAGCAAAGGATGGTTTGATAATTTTAGAAAGAGGTTTGGCTTAAAAAATGTCAAGATAACAGGAGAAGCAGCTTTTGTCAACCAAGAAGCAACAGATGAGTTCCCAGATGCCGTTAAGAAAATCATTGAAGAGAAAGAATATCTGCCTGAACAAATTTTTAATGCAGACCAATGTGCCCTATTTTTCGTGGGTGAGGGGCGATGAATGACACAAAGGGCATTTATTAGTAAGGAAGAAAAGCAAGCACCAGGATTTAAAGCAGGAAAGGATAGGTTAATTCTACTGTTTTGTACAAATGCAATCAGGTTTATGATCAGAACTGTCCTTATCTAAAAAGCTGTTAACTCTCAAGATTGAAGGGAAAAGATAAATATCACTCTGTTCATTGTAGAATAAGAAGGCCTGGACAATGAGAACCCTTTTTCTGGATTGGTTCCATCCATGCCTTGTCCCGAAAGTGAGGAAGTACTTTGCCAGCAAGGAACTACCTTTTAAAGTTCTTTTGATATTGGATAATGCCCCTGCCACCCAGAACCCCATGAGATCAACACAAAGGCATCAAACTAGTCTACTTGCCCTTAAATACAATGTCTCTAATTCAGCCTCTAGATCAGGGGGTCATAGGATCTTTAAAGCTCATTACTGATGGTTCTCTATGGAAAAATTGTCAATGCTATGGAAGAGAATCCTGATAGAACATCATGAAAGTCTGGAGGGATTACATTACTGAAGAAGCCATTGTTATAGAAAAAGCCATGAAAGCCATTAAGCCCCAAACAATAAATTCCTGCTGGAGGAAACTGTGTCCAGATGTTGTACATGACTTCACAGGATTTATGATAGAATCAATCCAGGAAATCATGAAAGAGATTGTGAATGTGGCCAAAAAAAAAAAAAAAGTGGGGGGGTAAAGAGTTTAAAGATATGGATCTTGGAGATATTCAAGACTAGCAGACACCACACCAGAGGAATTAACAGAAGACAACTTGATAGAGATGAGTGCTTCCGAACCAGTGGCAGACAATGAAGAAGAAGACACAGAAGAAGCAGTGCCAGAAGAAGCTGGTGGAAGGGTTACAATTATTCAAGACTGCTTTTGACTTCTTTTATGACATGGACCCTTCTATGATACAGGCACTGAAACTAAAGCAAATGATGGAAGAAGGATTGGTACTGAACAGAAACATTTTTAGAGAAATAGAAAAGCAAAGGTCAGAAATTGCAATATATTTCTGTAAAGTTACACTGAGTGTGTCTGCCTCTCCTGCCTTCCCTTCTACTTCCTCAACCTCTTCTGCCTCTGCTACCCCTGAGACAGTAAGACCAACCACTCCTCTTTCTCTACTTCCTCAACCTACTCAATATGAAAATAACAAGGATGAAGACCTTTATGATGATCCACTTCTACTTAATAGCAAATAATTTTTTTCTTCCTTATGATTTTCTTAATAATATTTTCTTTTCTCTTACTTTATTGTAAGAATACAATATATAATACACATAACATACAAAATATGTGTTAATCAGCTATTTATATTATTGATAAGGTTTCCAGGTAATAGCAGGAAGTAGTTATATATAGTAGTTATATATCTGGGAAGTCAAAAGTTATACATGGAGTTTTAACAGCTCAAGGGGTCAATAGCCCTAACCCCCACGTTGTTCAAGGGTCAACTGTATTTCAAATTAACTTTGAAACTGCAAATTCACTGGATCTAACAGTATTAGTTGATGATAAGTAGCTATTCAGTCATTTAAAATTTAAAGATTAAATAACTAGCTACTTATCAATTTGAGCGATTATGTATTAGTGGGTGTATTTATAGTCAGTCCACGGTATCCATGGGGACTGGTTCCACGGCCTCCATTGATACCAAAATCTGTGGATGTACAAGTCACTTACATAAACTAGCACTGTATTTGCATACAACTCATGCACATCCTCCCATATACTATAAAACATCTCTAGATTACTTATACCTAACACAATGTAAATGCTATGTAACTAGTTGTTATACTGTAATTTTATTTGTATTTTTATTATTGCATTGTTATTTTTTTTTTCCCCTAAAATATTTTTGATCTAAGTTTGGTTGAATCCATGGATAAGGAACCCAAGTACACAGAGGGCTGATTATCTATCTACTCCAAAGATTCCTTTGCCTAGACAGCTTTGAATAATGAAAATATTTTTCTGCTATGCCTATTTTTTATCATTTTTGTTGAGTGTACTTAATTTATAAATAGTTATAATGTAAAAGTCGTATCTGACTTATTCTGAGTACACATTATTTTTCAAAATCTGATACCTACCCATTTCTTTTTCTAATGTGGAATCCTCTCCTTTATCTTTCTCAAGAAAAAGAAGCTAAAGCTGCAAAATGACAGCCAAATTGATTTTCATGATCTACTTCCAGGTGGTCTGTCACAGGCCAGCATATCCACAGGGGCCAAAGGCTGTAATTTCAAAACCTCCTGTAGGAGTTCAGAAAGAATTAAAACAGCGGCACTCATTGTTGTATTTCCCTAAGTGTACTTGCTATGTTAGTGATCATCACATATGTAATATCATTAGAAAGAGCTTGTGTTTATACCCACAAAGTCCACTCTCTAAGATTCATCCCCACCTTCCTGTAGTTATATGCAATTTCAGAACTCAAGGATCATATCCTTAGCACTAAATGAAAAGCATTAAGCCCAATGACACCATCTGGAGCTTTTGTTTCATTATATACTTTCATTGCGCTGAAATCTAAGATATGTTAACAATACTTACATGAATGGAATGCATTACAACTTACTCTGCATTAGTGGAAAAGTGCACTCTATATCTACATCTATCCAAAGAGACATATGTTATTCCTATCATCTGGCTATACTCATTTCATTTACAAAGGATTATTAAGAACATTTAAACCAGCCACTTTAAAACTACCTTATAATATCACATCAGGATATAAAAATAGAACAACATGTGGATAACTATTTCCCAACCTTTGCCATTTAATCAAAGGAGCATAAATTTCTGATTCTCTACTTGTGCTGACCAACATTTATCTAACATGTCAGTCATTCATTATAGTTTATTCCAATCTGTTCCATTTTGGAAATGCCACTCCAATGATCACTAGACTGGGAAGAAAACCTGTGAGAAGTGAATAAATTAGAATTTTTTAAAAAATACTGAACATATTGCTTCTATTTGGTTTAGCATCATTCATATCTTGGATACTCAAGGTGCTTTACAAAGAGATATAAATTAGAACTGTAATGAGTGATTATAAACAATGGCTTAGCTTTTAGGAGACTTGCTTGTTTACGTATGAAGAAAAGATTTGACTGGCACTCCAAGTTTATTCCCTTTACATTCCTCTAACAATAGTACAGAATCTTTAGCTTACAAAGCCATACATAACCTTATTGGAGGCAGACACTAAGGCCTTCAGTTAAAGATCTCTATGGAACAGTACACTTAAGTCTGGTAGCTTGCCCTGTAAACCATGTACCACATCAAGAGAGTAAGGAATACCAATTAAGATTCTGAAATAAATTAGAATAGGCATGAAGAGCGATCAATGAGGACTGGAATTTTAATCAGTATTTAAAATATGAATCCTAGAAATGATATTCAGTTTTTTAAAAAACTAACACTAAATTATATTAATTGTAGCATGATTGATAACATTTAAAATACAGAAAAAGATAGTGAAAGTTATACAGGAATTTTTCGAATGCAGTCTGGAGACTTGGATGGAGGTAATGTATGTGATAGTGGGTGTGTACACATATATACTTAATCCAGGCATGGAATAATACAAAAAAGCTGGTTATTTCCTAACACCAAAAATTCCATTTTGTCATTTTTAAATGCTTAAAAGCTGGATTAGAAACAACTTTTAAAACAATAATTTATTATTCATTCTATAAATATTTGAGTACTTACTATAATCCAAGTAAATACAATGTTGACAAAGCTAGACAAGGTAATTTGTAATTACAAAATTACAAAACTCTCCATTCAGATTCAGTATAGATACTAAAGGAGCTAACCACAGGGTTACTTAGTACACTCTAGAGGAGCAGAGAGGGCTTTACTACAGAAGTGAAATCTATAATGAGCCCCCAAAAATGAATGGAAACTGGCCAGAAAAGGAAAGAAGAAAGAGAATTTCATGCTGAGAAAACAACCTTTATAAAGACACACACAAGTGAAAAAAAAGAATGATAGTTGAGAAATTGGTAATCACAATAACTGATAATTACATTTATTTTATTAATTAAAAATAAAATTACTACCATTTATTGAGATACTACTACATATACTAACCTTCCAACACACACTGCTTCTAATATTTACAGCTTTTCAACTATCATTATTCCTATCATATGGAAGAATAAATTTAAGGTTCAAAGAAAAAACTTGCCTTTTCAGGAAAAAATTTTATATGATTTGAGATGATCAAAAAAGATTACTGGGTATCCTGCCTAGGGCACCTTTCCTTGTCTAAGATATTTTAAAACTCCATAAATCAAATGATAATTGATAGCAATGCAAATTTTCCATAAATTTTGCCCAGTGGAGTTATGCGTTGATTTCCCTCCCCATGTGGAATAAGACAGTTTTAAATCTATTAAGCAATTCATGTCCAGATTCCTAGTGGCCTACATATGTGCCTGCTCTTTGCATCCTTTGAGCTACTTGTAACATCTTACTGGTTCCCTCATTAATTAATGAGTTAAGTAATACTTAAGTAATTAATGAGTTAAGTAATACTTTTGGCATGTGTTCATAAATATGAACATGTGTTCATAAATATGAGGCATGGTTTCCCTTTTTAAAAAATTATCCTATGATAGATCCAAAGCACAATGAGTCAGAATTTGAAGGCTTCAATTGATTCTATGTGGGTCCAAAGACAGGCTCCTTCCATACAACTCAGTACTTTTCTCCTTTTATTCTTGAATGTTAATGCCAACATAATTTTTATAATATACTTCTTGCAAAGGGTCTCACCTAATTTTTTATGGTCCATGTGATGAAACTTTCTAAAATGTCCAGCATGAGGCTATTTTCATCCTTTCACTAATTTCTTCACATATCCCTAATTCCTCAGCCTCCTGTGGAATGAAAAAGGAAAGTAAAAGTAGCTTCTCTCATTCCAAGCCTTTTCATACTCAAGCAATTACAAACAGAAAGAATGAATTACAATTTCATGCCATTTAAAACTTTCTCAGGCATAATTCAACTCAAAGCCCGTAGGACAAACTCTCTGATAATTAAAATGTATTGCTGTAATGAATAAGAGAAAGGTGGTGACCTGGGTGAGAACTTAGGAAACCCTTGCTGATTATTCCTTTTGTTATATAACATTCCCCTTCTTGACCTCATCTTTTTGAAAAAAATTACAGATTGTTTTGGTTGAATCAAAACTAATACCTAGTGACAAATATTCAAATCTGCACAATGGAAATTGGGTGGTAAATCTCCTTATAATACAAAATATCCAACAACACAATGGGCCACTGTTATGATATTCATTCAATTCACAAGGAAACTGTAAAAACTTTAATTTAAAAAGAATAAGGAATCCAGTACATACACGTATAAAGATGTATTCGTTTACCTGCTTAACAAAATTGACAGTATGAAGCTTTTTCGGCATGTTACAATGACATGTGTTAAAGGTACAGTACTTTCGAACCAACATTTACCCTTCGCCACTGGTGAAAGGCAACAAGATCTCTTTACAAAGTCTCGTCTTTTTCAATAAATTTTGCATGAAAACATGTTATCCTGGCACAAAGTTGCCTGCTGTCACATTGGAAGTGTGATAAATGTTTAATGAAAACAACACCACACAGCTTGGTGTCAGATAACAGCTATCACACAGCCCTGCTTTGATCCAAACAGACACTTAAAAGGAGTTCTAAGCATGCTCTGCACCACAAAACTCTATAACCTATATGCAAATAGGGGTAAATTAGCATAAGTGACTTCCCGCTGTATAAAGAAATAAGAGGTAAGGAAAAATATGACAGGCTCTATAAGCATGTAACTGCTGTCAAAACTCAAGAGTCCAGTTTTTCCAAATCACTTCTAACATCTTCTGCCAAACACTAGGTAGGAAAAAAAAAAAACCTTATCAACAGAAATTTATTACATGAAACTCCAAAGCTGAAGACACTGGAATACTGCCAAGATTAAAGCCATGACTAATATCTATCTATAAAATATGATTATTACATGATACTAGTCTTCTTATACACACTGCTTATAATATTTATAACTTTTTAAGTATCACCATCCCCATTTTGTAGAAGAATAAATTGTATATCTAGAGGGAAATTCTTACCTCTCTCAAAAAGTATAAAGCTTCAGAAATTTATGTAAAGAAAAAGAGAAGAATGTATAAACTTAAATGTTTTGGCAAAATATCTCAAAGGTCTTGATGGGTACACTTCTGAAAACAGCATCGATCTACTAAAAAGCTAATAAAGAAAATAATAAAGGTGAAAACCTTTCATGGTAGCAGGTCACAAAGGAGGCCATACGGAGGAGATTAAATCAGGTTTCTAATGAATTCTAAAGTTATTCAATTTAAAAAGAAAGCATTTCAGTAGGTGTCTGAGTCCATTTTGTGCTACTATAACAGAACATCACTGGGTAACTAATTTATAATTAATAGAAATTTATTGGCTCAGAATTCTGGAAGCTGGGAAGTCCAAGATCAAGGGACCAGCATCTGATGAGGAACTTGTTGCAGCATCATCCCATGGCAGATGAGTAAAGAGACAGCGAGAGAGAAAGAGAATGGTAAACCCATCCTTTTATAAGAAACCCATTCACAAGATAATCACTCCTGTGATTAACAGCATTAATCCATTAATGAGAGGAGGGTAGAGCCCTCATGGTCTAAGTACCTCCTATAGGTCCCACCTACCAAGTCTGCAGCACTGGGGGTCAAGTTTCCAACATATGAACTTTAGGGGGCACATTCAAACCATAGCAGTGGGCAGCAAATGCTTTAAATCAAATTTTCCTAGCTTGTGATTTATATCAAATTCATCCAAACACTACTCCTTTTTTTTTTTTTTTTTTTAAGAGACTGGGTTTGCTCTGTCACCGAGGCTGGAGTGCGATAGTGCAAACACAGCTCACTGCAACCTTGAACTTTTGAGTTCAAGCGGTACTCCTGTCTCAGCCTCCTTAGTAGCTAGGACTACAGGCATGCACCACCAGTCTTAACTAATTTTTTTTTTTTAATTTTGTAGAGACAGGGTCTCACTACGTTTCCCAAGCTGGTCTTAAACTCCTGGCCTCAAGCAATCCTTCTACCTTAGCCTCCCAAAATGCTGAGATTACAGGCATGAGCCACCACACCTGGCCCAAATTCTACTCTTAAGGACAGCACTATGATTTAAGACTAAATAGAACATTATTGGTAGATATTTACATATTCATTGACAACTAATCTTTCAAAGATCAGAGTCTGTAAAAGATGTTTTATACTAGTTGACTATACTTTACAGAGATTAGATTAAGATGTTATTAAAGAAGGCCCAATAACATGCTAATCCACAGAAGACTCAGATAGAGTATTCAGTGTTCACCATCATCAAACCAAATTGCAATTATGAGATGCCATAACAAATTTCGTATTTCTGATTTTTGACTCTCAATAATAGTTTGTTTAACAAAAAAATGATGTGTCTGATTTCAACTCTGCTATTTCTTAAGAAAAATCTGTTTTCATATTGCAAAGACATTTCCCCTTATAAGAAATAAAACTGTCATTCGCCCAGGCACACTGGCTCACCCCTGTAATCCTAGCACTCTGAGAGGCCAAGGCAGGAGGATAGCTTGAGCCCAAGAGTTTGAGGTTGCAGTGAGCTATGATGTGGCCACTCTAGCCCTGACAACAGAGCAAGACTCTGTCTCAGAAAAAGAAATACAATTGTCTAAGGATAAGATAAATATTTAAGATTTTAAAATACGGGGGAAAAAAACAAGAAAAATCTGTATCAATGTTTAAAGAGAAATCCTTAGATAGAAAACCCTACCATGCTCATGGATTCTCAGAATCAATAATGTTAAAATATCCATACTACCTAAAGTAATCTACAGAATTAATGCAATCCCTATCAAAATACCAGCATCATTCTTTACAGATCTAGAAAAAAAAAATTCTATGCTTCATATGGAATCAGAGAAGACCTCGTATAGCCAAAGCAATCTTAAACAAAAAGAACAAATTGGGAGGCATCAGTCTACCAGACTTCAAGTTTTACTACAAGGCTATTGTAACCAAAACAGCATGTTACTGGCACAAGAATAGGGACATAGACCCATGGAACAGAACTGAGAACCCAGATATAAAACCATCCTCATATTGTCATCTAATCTTTGACAAAGCAGACAAAAATACACATTGAGGAAAAGAATCTCTATTCAATAAATGGTACTGGGAAAACTGGATAACCACATGCAGAAGACTGAAACTAGATCCCCACCTCTCACCTCTCACAAAAATCAACTCAC
>CAUYPO010063431.1:0-18706 GCA_963574435.1 Cheirogaleus major | reverse complement strand
AGGGGGAAGGGAAGGGGGAAGGGAAGGGGGAAGGGAGAAGGAAGAAGGGAAGGGAGAAGGGAAGAGGGAAGGGAAGGGGGAAGGGAAGGGGGAAGAAGGGAAGGGAGAAGGGAAGGGGGAAGGGAAGGGGGAAGGGAAGGGGGAAGGGAGAAGGAAGAAGGGAAGGGAGAAGGGAAGGGGGAAGGGAAGGGAGAAGGGAAGGGGGAAGGGAAGGGAGAAGGGGGAAGGGAAGGGAGAAGGGAAGGGAGAAGGGAAGGGGGAAGGGAAGGGAGAAGGGAAGGGAAAAGAAAAAAGAAAAGAAAAGAAAGAAAAGAAAAGAAAAGACAAGATGATAAAGAAAAGACAGGATAAATACTTGGTTTCTTCCCTTAATTTATCAATTTTCAGAATAATGAGTCAGTGACCTAGTAACCCTCAAAGAGGTCCAAGGAGATTTCCCCCCCTTAGATTATTATTATGAATTCATGGATTTTTATGTATTTAATGTGTTTGATATACAACTACAGTCATTATTCTTTTTGATGCTCTAATGGTCATCGTGGGCAACGGCAACTCCTTTAGGGTACATCTTATATTCTTTTGATAAGAACTTAGCATTTGATAGTTTTCTTGCTAACTAACACAAGAAAATATCTCAAACTCATCTTGAATATTTTGTGCTAGAAATGCAGCTATTTCTCCAATGACCTTGATTTTTTTTTAAAGAAAAGAATGATATTTGGGGACAATATGGGGCTCATTACTACTAAGTTGCCTCATAAAGGTATCTTCAATGCCTCTATATTATTCAGGGTTAGAAAACAGACATTTTTCTATAAGGAGAAAAAAGACATCATCAATTTGGCTTCTGGTCATTGATAGAGTAACCGGGCCCAGGCTAAGCCTCCTGATGTAAATGAGAACACCGAATAAAGTCTACGAAACAACTATTTGCAGACAGTAAGACAATAGGTACCTCAGGACTATGATGTCTGGGAGAAGGGAAATAAATGATGTGAGCCCCATAATCACCTTGGCTCTTTGCAGACTATGGTGAAGGGAAACAGATACTAAGCAAAGCATGATGGTGTCACTAAATTGAGGAGACAGAAATAAGAGTCCAGGAGGGTGGAGTTGGATGGAATATGTGGGACAGAATACCAAAAAGGGAGGAGCAATACAGAGAAATTAACTTCAGAAATTTGCATGGGCTTCCCTTTAACTCTACTGCTGAATACTAAGCCATGCATGTATGGAAGAAACTCCACAAGATGAGGCAAAACAACAAGTTCCTTGAGCTCACCCAAGGCAGGGAGAAACTGGAGTCCTGATCAGCCAGGGTATATTCCTAGCTCAACATCCAGCACACACAGAAGAAACCCCAAAATGGCTACACCTTAGTAGTAAGACTAAACTAGGCCTAGAGTAAATTTCTAAAATAAGTCCCTAAATGTTAGAATGCAGGTTTGGAATTCTTCCCAGGAAAATCTCTACACCAAGATCCACTGCCACCCCAGGCTAATAGGAGTATAAAGTAAAAATAATGAAAATATAAGAAAGACCAAGATAGGTCATGTTACTGACTGCCATTCATTTTTAAATTAAATATATTAATTTTGAAATATTTCAAATATACATAAAAACACAGAGAATAATATAACCAAAATCTATGTACCTACTGCCTACATTTAACAAATGTTATTGTTTCAACTGTGCTATATTTGTTTTAAAAAAGAAACAAAACAGAATAAATAGAGTTAACCTTGCCATCCAATCCAATCTCCTACTCTTCTCAGTGGTAATAACTATCCTGAATTGGTATTTTTATGTGTTATGTTTTAATACTTTAACCTAAAACATACACGCTCTCCCCCACCCAAGTGGTATAGCATTTCTTGTCAGTATTTTAAAGTGTTACAAAAATGGCAGCATACTCTATATAGACTTCTGCAATTTGATCTTTTTGTTCACAATTGTGTCTACTCATTTTTAAAGTAAATGTTTTAAGTGTACATATAAAAAACACATAAGTTTTAAGTACAATCACTCAAAAGCTAAAAGTCAAAGCACAGATATCACAATGGATCAAGAGATAAAACAAAGCAACAAAGTTCTAGTCAACAGGATGAACAGAAATCTACCCCACTAGTTTGCAGTCCCACCAGTAGTGTATGAATGCTTCTATGTCTCCCATCCATGAGAACATATACGTTTGTTGGTCATTAGTCTGTCTTCTTTTGAAAAGTTTCTGTTCATGTCCTTTGCCCACTTTTTGATATGGTTGTTTGATTTTTTCTTGCTGATTCTCCTGAGTTCTATATAGATTCTAGTTATTAGCCCTTTATCAGATGTGCACAACTTCTGTGTAAAGTATTAAGGAGATACCTCAAAGAGCTACAAGTAGAACTATCATTTGATCTAGCAATCCCATTACTGGGCATCTACCCAAAGGAACAAAAGACAATCTATAAAAAAGACACCTGCACTAGAATGTTTATGGCAGCACAAGTCACAATTGAAAAGTTGTGGAAACAACCCAAGTGCCCATCAATACATGAGTGGATTAATAAAATGTGGTATATGTATACCATGGAATACTACTCAACTACAAAAAACAGTGGTGAACTAGAACCTCTTGAAATATCCTGGATGGAGCTGGAGCCCATTCTACTAAGTGAAGTATCACAAGAATGGAAAAACAAGCATGTTTTCCACATGTACTCACCATCAAATTGGTATTAACTGATCAACACCTAAGTGCACATATAGTAATAACAATCATCGGGTGTTGGGCAGATGGGAGGGGGAGGGGAGGATGGGTATATACACATCTAATGGATACAGTACACACTATCTGGGGGATGGACACACTTCAAGCTCTGACTCGAGTGGGGCAAAGGCAATATATGTAACCTAAACATTTGTACCACTGTAATATGCTGAAATAAAAAAAAAATAAAGAAAAAAAGAAATCCACCCCACTTATCACTTCTTACAATAAATGTGAATGACTTGAGCTGCCCACTGAAGAGACACAGGCTGGCTGAATGGATAAAACAATATAAGCCAAGTATCTGCTGTCTGCTGGAACCTTAAATTCTTTTCTACCCGATGTCATAAAGATATACTACATCTCCTCTAAGTTTTAAAAGTTCTGCTTTTTCACATATAGGTCTTTAATCTGGAATTAACTTTTGTGTATGGCGTGGTTAGTTATTCACTCACTTATTTACTTACTCTACTCACATATCCACTCATTGATTAACTGATATGGATAAATAATTGCCCCACTTCCATTTGCTGAAGGATCCATCCTTTCCCCACTATTAAATATTAATATACAACTTATGTCTCCTGTCTCTATATGTATGTACACATGTATATATTATATATACACATATATATGTAAAACTCTTTCTGAGCTAATATTTTCTACTGATCTATTTGTCTATTTTGTACTAACACTTTTAATTACTATAGCTTTTTAAAAAATGTCTTGCTTATTTCTTCTTCTTTCAAATTGGTTTGGTCATTCTCAGGCATTCGTTTTTCTAAACTTTTAGGATCTTTTTTGTAATAGTCCCTGAAAAACGCTATTGCAGTTTTGGTTGAATTTTACTTATGGTTTAATTTGTGAAGATTTGACATCTTTATGGTACTGAGTCTATCTAATCATGAACACCATGTACCTCCATCTGTTTTTCTTTCAATAAATTTTTATAATTTTATTTATAAAAATAATGTTTATTTTTTAAAACATTCATTCCTATGCATGTAATAGTTGTTGTTGCTGTTAAGAATGACATTAAAGAAACTAGATCCTTATCTCACATCATATACAAAAAAATGAAATCAAAATGGATTAAAGACTTAAATGTAAGACTCAAAACTACAAAATTTCTAGAAGAAAGCACAGAGGAAATACCTCATGATATTGGTCTAAACAATAATTTTTTTTGATAAGAATTCAAAAACACATATAACAAAAGAAAAAATAAACAAATGGTATTACATAAAACTAAAAAGTTTCTACACAACAACAAAAAAACAATCAAGAGAGTGAAGTGACAACCTAAACAACAAAAGAAAACATTTGCGAACTAAGCATCTGACAAGGGGCTAATATCCAGAATACATAAGGAACTCAACAGCAAAAAATCCAAATAATCTGATTTAAAAATGGGCAAAGATCTGAATTTCTTCAAAGATGACATACAAATGCACAACATCACTAATCATTGGATAAATGCAAATCAAAACCACAATGAGATGCTGCCTTACTCCAATTAGAATGGCTACTATCAAAAAGACAAAAAAATAACAAATGCTGGGACAGATGTAGAGAAATGAGAACTCTTATACACTGTTGGTGAGAATGTAAATTAGTACAAACTTGATGGAAATCAGTATGAAGATTCCTCAAAAATTAAAAATATAACTACCATATGATCCAGGAATTCCACTACTGAGTATTTATCCAAAGGAAATGAAATCAGTATGCTGCAGAGATACCTGCACTCCCATGGTTATTGCGGCACTATTTACAATAGCCAAAATATGGAATCAACCTAAGTATCTACCAACAGATGGAGGGATAAAGAAAATGAGGTATATTCCATACACAATGGAATGCTATTCAGCCATAAAAAAAGAATGAAATTCTGTCATTTGTAACAAAATGGATAAACCTGGAGAACATTATGTTAAGCGAAATAAACGAGGCATAGAAAGACAAACACTGAATGATCTCACTCATTTGTGGAAACTAAAAAAGATGATCTCACAGATGTACAGAGTAGAATAGTGGTTATCAGAAGCTGGGTGGGTCGGGAAGACAAGAAGAGACTGGACAATGGGTACAAAATTACAGTCAGGTAGAAGGAATAAGTTCTGGTGTTCTATTGCACAGTAGGATGACTAAAGTTTACAATATTCTATATTTCAAAATTACTAGAAGAGAGAAATGTTCTCATCACAAAGAGATGGCAAATGTTTGAGATGACAGATATGCTAAATACCCTGATTTGATCACTGTATAATGTATACATGTATCAAAACATCACACTGTACCCGATAAATATGTACAAGTATTATGTATGTCAATTAAAAATAGACTAAAACTTTAAAAAAAGAAAAACATTAAATTTTTTCTTTTGGACATTTCTAATCATTGGTCATTGATGTCTAGGAACAAACACAATTTATTTCGATAAATGGATCCTGTAACTAGGAATTTTGCTTTGTTCTCTTTTTGGTTTTAAGAATTTGTGGATTTTCTTGAATTTTCAATATAGACAAGCATATTATCAGCAAATATAATCAACTTTCTTATCTTTTATTCAAGCATGTTGTTAAAAAATACTTAGCAAACATACCTAACAGATATCAACCAATCAGGATGAAGCACTAGCTTTAAATGATTCACATGTATAGTGAATTTCTATAATTTTATGTTGCCTCCGCATCCATTTTGAATATAGGTTTAACTTTCTCATACCAAAAGCGGGCCATAGTTACTGTAGACTCAGTTTCCAGTTGTCCATGTCTTCCTAGGTTGTTAATGTGATTGATCAAGACATCTGCCTTATACAACTGCCTTCTGGTGACCACCTTCCTATAGGACAGCTAGATAACCTACTTGATTCACCTCACTGATCCCCACATCCTTCATGGACTGCACAGATATGCCACAGTGACCATCTCTCAGACATAGCATGACTCCATAGAACTTGTACCTGCTTGTTGTAAACCCACCAATATATACTCCCTGTGGGGAACCTGCTTGGGTAATGCCCTGGACCCAGTAAAGACTTTGGCTCTAGTCCAGACAGTGGCTCTCGCCCGTAATCCTAGCACTCTGAGAGGCTGAGGCAGGAGGATCACTTGAGCTCAGGAGTTTGAGAACAGCCTGAGCAAGAATGAGACCCCATCTCCACTAAAAATAGAAAAACTTAGCCAGGCGCAGTGGTACACGCCTATAGTCCCAGCTACTTGGGAGGCTGAGGCAGGAGTCTGCGGTTCCTGTGAGCTAGGCTGATGCCACTGCACTCTAGCCTGGACAACACAGTGAGACTGTCTCCAAAACAAAACAAAACAAACAAAAACAGCTTTGGCCCACAGGTCCTTCTCTCTCTCCCTCCCGCCCAACTTCTGGTTGAGCATGTATGCCGTGGATGGCTCCACCCTTTTGCATTGGCCCAGTGAGGTGTGTTGCTCTCTTTTCTCTGGGATCTGTAAGTAATATATTGCTTCTATTATTTCATGTGTTTTGCTATGTTGCCTCCTCTATATGCCACCTGACTGACACACCCAAACCTAAATCTCTTGGGCAGGGCTCTCCTACAGTGTGGTTATCTTGGAAAGAATAAGCTAGATACAGGTTAGACAAGTGCCACAGGAGCATCTGCCAGTATAAACAAGTTTCCTGTGAAACGGACATCTGGTCAGGGGTTGAACACTTAGACATTAGGCTTACTACCAGGTTTAAGAAGTATCCTGTGAGAGATACACTACAAACATTCATGACCACCCCCCACTGAAGTCCTGTCAGGGCAGGGCTAGAATTTACACTATCCAGAGAGACCGCAAGACAAAATTAGAGGAAAATACAACAATATAGCTGCCCTAGTGCATGTCAGCCAATTCTTTTTCTTGTTATATTAAGCTGGCCAGGACCTCCAGGATGTGCATCAATGTTTCATTATTAAATATAATGTTTTTGGTGACCACCCTTTACTAGATTCTTCCTAAAATTAAATCTTCAAAATTGTTAAAAATTAGGAATGAGTATTATAATTTATGCCTTTTCTGTTTCTGTTGATCATATAGTTTTTTGCCTTAAATTTTAAAAATAATTTATATTAATTTATTTTTAGATTTTTTATCATCTTTTCATTCCTGTGATAATACATCATGTTGTTACTAAATTTTAATTATAACAACTCAATGAGTTATATATGTAATCCTATCCTTTTTCTCAAAGGAGGAAACTAAAGCTTACAAAGGTTACTAACCTGGTTGAACTCAACAGAGCTACTACATGGCTGATCTAGAATTTGAATTCTGACCCATAACTACAAAGCCTGTGCTTTTAACAGCAGCATTATATTGTATCAACATCTGCTGGCTGTTATTGTTTACTAGGAGTTTAACATGTAATATTTAATTTGATAGTCACACAATTCTTTGGGATATATTATATCAATATCTTACATTATACTGATAAGGAAATTGAAGCCCAGAGAGATTAATTAACTTGTCCAGGGTCACATAATAATGAAATGGGAGTTCTAGATCCATGCTTTCAACATTGTCCTTATCTGCTTTCTTAACTACCTTTTCAATGATGGTCCAAGTCCAACCCACATCACAATTTTCAACGATCCTGTTTCTTCCTAGCTCCTGGTAATGGAATAGAGGACAAGCTACATGATTTAACTTATTCTATGGTAGAGTTTCTCCAACTGTCTCTTTAAAAATCTGGAATGCCAAAGAAAAGTGAATTTCCAGGGATTGGAGGAGGCGGGGTTATATACCTAGCAACACAAAGAAACATTTTTAATGTTTGATGAATATTTTAAAAATACAAAACATTTGCATCCTTTTCCATATGATCTGTCTATATTAACCAGAAAATGATGTTTTATAGTATATATTATTGAGGAGGAAAGAGTTTCCTACTTATTTAGTTAATACATGAAGTATTTGCCATGGAGTCTCTTTTAAAAGAGCTGAGCTGAACTAAAGATGGCTAGCATCAAGTTCCATACAGGCAATTTCTCATTTGTTAGTGTCACTATTTCCGAAAACCCAGACTTATATAAATGTGGTTAAAAACAGTAAGTGTTTACTCATTGCATGAGGCAATTAATCACTAAGGTGAGTCCAAGAGCAGAATACAGCCAGAGAGGTAGCATGATGGAATATTGTCAGGCTGCTATGGGCAGAAACTTCAATAAGCACATCTCCTTACTGAGAAATGAAGACACTTAATGTCACACGTGTGGCTGAAAATGTCTCTTATATAGTATTATTTGTTTATATTAAATTAAAATTAAATAATTCATTGTCCTACTTCTGGCTCTCAATCATTTTCATGACACTACTTGCCTAATGTAATAATTGATGCCTTGTTAAAAATCTTCAAAAATTATTTTACCACAAAGTATTTTATAAGTTACCTTTCTTCAATAGATATTTTAAAATTTTTTTTGCATAGGTATGGACAAAAAATTAGGAATACAAAAAATTCTTTAATTTTATTTCCTTGAAATGTTTTAATAAGACTGATACTTGAATGAAGTGTGATATTTTACCAAACAGCTTTGAGTAACCTCCCTTAGCACTGTTTCAGGGAAAGCCAGTTAATCACACTGTATAGGCTAAAAACTATAATTAAAAAGCTGAATAAAATATTTTTCTAATATTCTTAAAAGAATTAAAGCTATTAGATAGAGAAGAATTACAAGTCAAAAATCCACGAGAAAGTGAAAACCAGAGATAGATACACAGCCTTTAAAGCTGCTTTTGCTGATCCATGAGAAACATTTACAAAAACGATTCAAGGTAAACCATTCCCACCAAGACTAAAAGTTTCACCCTCATGATAAGCACAAAATGGAAGTAAATGAGCCAATCTACATACTTGCAGCCTGTATTCAGAATATCTGAGTTCTAGGGCCTTGAACGCGGATTAAGATGGTTCCAGAAATAGTAGTAGTCTTAGTACCTACCAAAAGTGAAGGAAAATATTTCCAAAAGAAGACAAAATCATATTAAGTCTCAAACTATTCCTAAAAATTGTTCAAATACAGTAATACAAAACAAGTCTCACTAAATTTTAAAAGACTAAAATCATACAAAGTACCTTCTTTGACTATATTGAATAAAATTAGAAATTAATAACACAAGGAAATCTGGAAAATTCACAAATACATGGAAGTAAAACAACACACTCTTAAACAACCCAAGGGTCAAAGAAACCAAAAGGAAAATTAGAAAATACTTTGAAATTAAAGAAAATGAAAGCTCAATATAACAAAACTTATGGGATGCAGCAAAAGCAGTGCTCAGAGGGAAATTTATGCCTATAAACACCTGCATTAAAAAGAGGAAAGATCTCAAATCAATAACTTAATTTTACACTTTAAGGGATTAGAAAAAGAAGAGCAGACTAAACCTAAAGCCAGCAGAAGGAAATAATACTAGAGATAGACAAAATAGAGAATAGAAAACAATATAGAAAAATCAATGAAACAAAAAGTTAGTTCTTTCAAGGATCAACAAAATTAACAAAGCTTTGGATAGAATGACTAAGGAAAAAAGAGAAGACTCAAATTACTAATATCAGAAATGAAAGTAGGGATATTCCTATTAATCTTACAGAAATGAAAAGGAGTATATGATCAAGTATATACCAACAAATTAAAGAAACTACATGAAATGAACAAATTCCTAGAACATGCAAACTACTAAAATTAACTTAAGAAGAAATAGAAAACCTGAATCAACATATAACAAGAGATTGAATCAGTAATCAAAAACCTCCCAACAAATAAAATCCCAGGACTAGATGGTTTTTACAGGTGAATTCTCCTAATATTTAAAGAATAAAAAACACCAAACCTTCTCAAACTCTTCCAAAAACTAGAAGAAGAGGGAATATTTCCTAACTCATTTTACAAGGCCAGTATTATCCTGATACTGAAGTCAGACAAGAAAATTAAAGACCAGTACCCCTTATGAGTATAGATATAGTATCTCAATAAAAACCATAATCAACATGAAGTAAAAAAAAATTAACAGGTGATACGGTTTGGATGTTTGGCCCCTCCAAATCACATATTGAAATTTGATCCCCAGTGTTGAATGTGAGGCCTGGTGGGAGGTGTTTGGGTCATGGGGGCAGATCTCTCATGAATGGCTTTGTGCCTTCCTGTGATACAGAGTGAGTTCTCGCTTTATTAGTTCATGTGAGAGCTGGCTGTTTGAAGGAGGCTGGCACTAGCTCCTTTCTCTCTTTGCTCTCCTTCTCTCCATGTAACATATCTGCTCCCCCTTTGCCATCCACCTTGACTGGAAGCTCCCCGAAACCATCACCAGAAGCAGATGCTGGCCAATGCTTCTTGAACAGCCTGCAGAACTGTGAGCCAAATAAACCTTTTTCCTTTATAAATTACCCAGCCTCAGGCATTTCTTTATAGCAGCACTAAATGGACTAACACAACAGGTTAAAAAGAAAACAAGACACCATAAGAGGGAACTTATAAAAATAAAAGACTGTGTAAACACTTGCTCAAAGACATGCAATATTGGAATTACCAGACAGAGATAAAATAATTGTATTTTCTGTGTACAAATACATAAAAGATAAGCTTGAAAATATGTGTAAAGAATAAGAAATTATAAAACAGGCTATAGCACTGCAGTCCCCAATCCCCAGGCCACAGACCAGTACTGGTCCATGGCCTGCTGGGAACCGGGCCACAGAGCAGAAGGTGAGCAGCGGGCAATTGAAGCTTCATCCGTATTTGCAGCCACTCCCTATCACTGCCATCACCGCCTGAACTCTGTTGCCTGTCAGTTCAACAGTAACATTAGATTCTCATAGTAGCATGAATTCTACTGTAAACTGTGCATGTGAGGGATCTAGACTGTGCACTCCTTATGAGAATCTTCATTGATTTTTCATATAAAAACATTCTCCTCTTCTGTTGCTTGTCTTTTTACTCTTTTCCTGGTATCTTTTGATGACCGGAGGTGGAGCTGAGGTGATGCTAGCACTGGGGAGCAGCTGCAAATACAGATCATCATTAGCAGAGGTTTGACTGCACAATAAATGTAATGAGCTGGAATCACCCTGAAACCACCTCCCCAACCCTGTCTATGGAAAAATTGTCTTCCATTAAACTGGTCCCTGGTGCCAAAAAGGTTGGGGACTGTTGCTATAGCAGATTAAAAAAAGAACAAACAGCCTTTTTAGACATGGAAAATTAAGAATTAAATGGATTGTTTTAAGAGTACATTAGGGACAACTGGAGAACAAACTAGAGGTGGTTAGGACTTAGTATAAAGTTATAATACTTAGAAAATAAAAAGTGTGTAAATATAAGCTAAAGGAAATGAAAACAGTACAAATGGAAAGAAAAGAGAAATTAAGACAAACCTATGTTTTACAAACCTTTGATTTATGATAGAGGAGACACTGGAAAACAGTGAGGAAAACTGGTCTTTTCAATAAATGGTGTTCAAAAAAAAATTAAGCCATCTAGATGAGGAAAAAAAGAAATAAAATCTCTGTCTCACAGTAAAAAGAACAATTAATTCCAGATGGACAATAGACTAAAAGTATAGAAAAACCATAAACCTGAAGAATATAGGAAAAGATCTTCTTGAGTTTAAGGAAGTATAATATTTTAAAAGAAGAACAAAAACTATTAACCATAAAGGACAAGATTGATAAATATGACATGCTAAAATTAAGAACTTCTGTTCATCAAAAGAACCAGAGAGTAAAATGCTGAAAAATAGAAGATTTTTTTTTTTTGAGACAGGGTCTCGCTCTGTTGCTCAGGCTAGAGTGCAGTGGCATCATCATAGTTCACTGCAACCTCAAACTCCTGGGCTCAAGTGACCCGCCTGCCTCAGCATCCCAAGTATCTGGGACTACAAGTGCATGTCACCACACCCAGTTAATTTTTCTATTTTTTATAGAGATAGGGTCTTGCTACACTGGCCAGGCTGGTCTCAAACACCTGGCCTCAAAGGATCCTCCCACCTTGGCCTCTCAAAGTGCTAGGATTACAGGTCTGAGCCATTGTGCCTGGCCCAGGAATAGATATATTTAATACATTTGAACAATCTAGAACTGGTATCCAGAACATACAGAGAATTCCTACAAATCAGTAGAAAACCATGCAAAAGATTTGAACAGGCATGTCACAAAGAAGAAATTCAAATGGCCAGTAAATATGAAAAGATGCCCAAATCCATCTGCCAATAGAGAAATGCACGTTAAAACTACAGTAAGATATCATTGTATACCCACAAGATTAGCAAAAACTAAAAAGTCTTATAATATCATGTTCTGGAAAGGAAGGAAGCAACAGGAGCTTTATATATACTGCTGACAGGAATGCAAATAAGTACTATTTCTTTGGAAAACTATTTAGCAAAGTTTCCTCCCCCCAATCACTTCCTTTCTTTTGTTTCTTTTAAAAAAATACAAACCATACACAAATTAAATCTCTGTCAGATTCTTGAAATTACAATTAATTCCATTTTTCCTTATGCTAGTCTCCTAAGGCAACCAGCTGAAGGTCTGAGAAACATTTTTATTTTACTTTGGGCTAAATGATATACTTGCACACTTCTGACAAAGCATAGGTGTCTCATACAAGCTATATTAGGTTATTTATCAGCTGCTATAAGGAAACGACCACATAAGCTGAGAACATAGGGAGGAGATCAAAAGAAGAGACTCCTAGTATTGAATGCTTTCCAGTTCCTCTCAGCTGAAGAACTCCAGCTGAAAATAAGGGAAGCAAAACCAAACAAAAACAAAACCATGGGGTTTGGAGGATAAGCAGTGTCTAGCAGGACCTGAATGCAATTTTCTGAATAAAATTAGGTTGAAAAAGCTATTAAGGATTAGTGATTTATTCTCTCTCAGCCTAGGTGTGTACTAAATAGCTATAACAGTTGGCAAAAAGAGGAAAAAAGGCTGGAAGAAGTTTCTACCTTTCTACCTTCCATAAGTTTCTGTTGGTGGAATTTTACAAGATGAATTTTGAAAACATCAAAGCATGGCAGGGGTTGCTCATAGGTATTACAAAGTAAACTGTAATTTGACAACTCTCAATTAAGCTCAAATCAAGAATGCTGCCAGCAATGTGGTTTGCTTATTCAGGTTCAAGAGAGTCACAGCTGAATCTCTATTTAAATCTGGCAGGATTCTATGAAGACAGGAAAGGCAACTGGACAAACTCCATGTCCAATCCATCTGCTTAAACTGTTTACTTATAGTAACAGCATACAAATGTCTCATGTTACTGATAAACCACAGAAAGCTTCTGGGATGCTGTTACTATCCAAACTTAAATATAATGTTCATCATCACAGAGTAATGAGAAAAGTCAATGCAAATACAAATCACGCGCTCACTTGGACCAAATTTAATACAACAGTGAGAATGAGGAAAACGCCTTTGCACATCCAAGAATGTATTAGAAACTCTTATTTGAAATAATTAAACATTTCTGCAACAAAAGGATCTTTTGTTTGGAACAATTTATTTTACCTTGATTTTTTAAAAATAATTTTATTATGACACATAAATATATAGAAAATTCAGAAAATCTGGAAAATGTGTAAGTACAATTTAGATAATAATTATAAATTGAATATTGTGTAACCACTATGCAGTGAAGAAAAAGAGTAGAAGCAGTCAAGAAGCCAGCTAGGTGACTCTTCCTGATCACTCATCCCACTCTCCTCTCAGAGTAATCGCTATCCTAATTTTTGAGAGAAAATTTTTCTGTATTTTCTTCCAAAACAATCTAAGTATTTTTTTCTTTTCTTGAACTTTATACAAGTGGAATTGTAATAGTATATATATATATTTTTGGTGATTTGTTTCTCTCACTAAGCATTGTTTGTGAGATGCATCCATGTTGTTACCCACAGCTGTGGTTCATTCATTTTCACTGTTAAAGAATATTCCATTATGTGAACATACCATAATTTGTATATCCAGCTGTTGATGGATACTTGGGCTAGTTTCCCTATTTGGTGATTATAAATGTATACAAATGCTGCTACTGAACATCTGTATGCATGTCTCTTGGTGCATATATGCATTGTTTTCTATAAGGTATATACCTAGAAGTGAAACATGATATGCATGTCTGCAACTTTAGTTGATAATAGCAATTTTCTATGTGGTAGTACCAACTAGTGTTATCACAGTGTCTGAGCATTCCTATTGCTCTAGATCTTTGCCAATATTTGGTATTTTCAGCCTTTTTAATTTTTGTCATTTTGATAGGTGAATCACATTGTCACAGTTTTTAATCTGAATTATCTTGATTATTAAAGAGGTGTTATTAAATACCTTCACATTTATTTATTAGCTTTTTGGATTTCTTTTTTTGGAAGGCCTATTCTCTCGACCATTTTGCTACTGAGTTTGTGCTTTTCCCTAATTTGAAGGAATTTCTTATATACTCTGGATGCCACTTCTTCATTGATTTTATATATAAAAATATTCTCCCCTTCTGTTGCTTGTCTTTTTACTCTTTTCCTGGTATCTTTTGATGAATAAAAGTTACTATTTTTAATTTAGCCAAATGTATCAATTTTCCCCTTACTGTTAATGTCTTTTATGTCCTATTCTTATTCAGGCAAAACCCCAAGGTCAAGAAGAGAATAGTCTATATCATCTCCTAAAAGTTTGGTTTTTCTTTTTATATTTAGGCCCATCTGAAATTAATTTTTTATGATGTGAAATAGAAGTCAAGTTTCATTTTTTAAAGGCAAGGATATTCAATAATTATAGCATCATTTGCTAAATAGAATATACTTTCCCATAATACTTTGTGGTGCCTCCTTTCCATATATGCATAGTAAGTGCCTCATGTCATGGATCGAGCCTAGATCTAGATCTAGATACAGATACAGATACAGATGAATAGGGCTGTTTATAAATTCAATTATGTTCCATTATTCTTTTTCTCCATCTTTGTTCCAACCTCACACTATCTTAATTACTACAGCTTTATTAAAAATTTTGATACCTGGTAGAGCAAATCCTCCCATATTACTCTTTTTCAACAGTGTTTTAGCCATAATTGATTCTTTGAAATTCCATATTTTAATTTTAGAAACTTCAATTCAACTTCCACAAAATACAGTGTTAGAATTTTAATTGGGATTTCACCGAATCTACAAATAAGTTTGGAGAGAAAATAAAAATATACTATAGTGAGTTTTCCAGTCTATAAACATGATAGATTTATTCCTGGATATTTAATATTTTGTTATAAATATAATTGATTTTTATGTGGTACCCTTTATCAAGTAGCCTTGTTAAACTTACTTATTAGTTCTAATATTTATTGGTAAATTATTTTGAGTTTTCTACATTAACTTAAATCATTTGCTAATAATGACTATTTCACTTTTTTCTCTCAAAATCTTATTGCTTTTATTTATTTTTTTCCACTAGTTAGAATCTCTATTTTAAGCAGAAGTATGACAGCAGGCATTCTCCTTTTGTTCCCAATTCCAAAGGGAAAGTTTTCAACATTTCACCAGTATGATTTTGCAATGCTTTTTTTTTAATAGATTCAATTTGTCAAATTAAGGAAATTTCATTCTATTCTTGGTTTACTATGAATCTTTATCATTAATTAATGCTGAACTTTCCAAATGCTTTTGCTGTACCTTTTAGATGATCACATTTTTTATTCAGATATGACAGACATGACTTTTTAATGTTAAGCCAAATTTGAGTATCTTGGATAAGTCCAATTTTGTCAAGATATATTAATCTTACTGCGAGTATATAAATCATACTGCATGATTTAGTTTGCTAAAATTTTGTTTAGGGATTCTGAATCCAAGTTCATAAATGAGACTGGCTTATAATTTGATTTTCTTTAGTTCCACTATGATGTTTGTAGACGTATATTTCTTTTTATTTACCCTGGCTTGGGCTTCATTGGATTTCTTAAATTTGTAGACTGACAATTCACAGTTGCAAAGTTGTAGAAACAACCCAAGTGCCCATCAGTACAGGAGTGGATTAATAAAATGTGGTATATGTATACCATGGAGTACTATTCAGCCACAAAAAACAGTGGTGATATAGCACCTCTTGTATTTTCCTGGATACAGCTGGAACCCATTCTACTAAGTGAAGTATCCCAAGAATGGAAAAACAAGCACCACATGTACTCACTAGCAAATTGGTATTAACTGATCCATACCTAAGTGGACATATAGGAATAACATTTATCAGGTGTCAGGCAGGTGGGAGGGGGGAGGAGGGGATGGGTATATACAAACAATGAGTGAGATGTGCACCATCTGGGGGATGGTCACGCTTGAAGCTCTGACTCGAGGGGAGAGGGGGCATGGGCAATATACATAACCTTAACATTTGTATCCCCACAATATGCTGAAATAAAAAAAAATAAAGTTAGCTTTCTCAGTAAAAAAAAAAAACATTAAAAGAAAATAACTAATACTTAATATCCTCGAACATGGGAAGCGTAGTTTTGAGCCTCTGTAAGTCTGTTTTAGTTCATGTAGTCTTGCCCCTTTGTACGCCTCATTACCTTACTGTGGCAAACATTGCATTTGAAAATTATTTTGTTGAAATACTTTGAGACTTCGGTTGCTATTATCTTTCTCCAGAGTTAATTTTCTATTTGCTTTTGTTAGGCACCTAGAGTACTAGCAATTCAAGAACATTTTAATCATTTTATAGTGACTTAGATTTTCTCAGCTACCCAGATGACCCTGAGTTGCTATCTGTGCAATAATGACTAGTATACTTCCTGTTACCCTCTCTCCTTGTACAGTCTTTTAAGATTTCAAGCCAAAATATGAGTTTCTTTTGCCATAGCCCCTGTGGCTGACAGTCCTAGAGGCAAACATTTTTGCCCACCAGTTCCACAACAAAGTCAAAAGTACTACTTAGCTTCTCATCTACCTCTTTTGGATCACCAATGGTACTCACACCAAAATGTCAAATTCCTAGATCTTGGCTCAGTAATTATTCACTACTTTGTTAACAATTCAGTTCCAGTTTTATGTTTCTAGTTTTACTGTCAATAGTGGGAGGACAGTTCTGAGTTACCTACTCATCACTACTCCTAAGTCCATTCCTGTTAGATATTTTCAAGCTTGCCTTTTACTTTTAAAGAAAGCAAGCATAGTTTTATAATCTGTGACTAGTAATTACAAAGCCTTGCAGTTTTAGTTTCTCCTTGTTCTTATTCACCATGACTAATGACTTACTTGCTTTTTGTTTTTTTTTTTTTTACTATGGCTACTTGTCCTTGTGAAATTATTTAACAGAAATTATCTGAGACCTTAGGATGAAAGTATTTTTTTTTCCAATGAGCATTTGCATTCCCTTCTGCCAGGTTCCTAAAGACACCACTAATTAACTTGGAGACTACTTTAAACTCAATTCATCATTTGAAATAATACAGATGATGTGAATTTGAGCTGTAAATCTATGCCAGGGCTGGATTTCACTGTGCCAAGGTTCTTTCTTCATAGTTTTGGGGGTGGGATGAGAGGGTTCATGGTTATGTGAGGGAGTAGGATGTTGCAGTCTTATCTTTATGGAAGGGAAATCAGGAAAGTCTCCTATTAGACCTCATACACTAGGCATTCCTTAGGATTTTACTTTTGTCCCTTTAACGCTTGAACCTTGCAAATCATAACCCACATTTGCCAGTCTGGCAAATACTTTTGGGGAAATTCAGTTATAAGTACAACTTCCTAAATTCTGGCTTTCTTCCCTTTGGCCTGGTAATTGTTTAATTTCTTCTTAGGTCTTGGATGCTTTTAAGAAAATTGCTTTCCTCACCCCACTCCCAGCATTTTCAGATGTTTTTGTTGGGAGAGTTGGTGCAAGTACCCTAGATCAAGACATGTCTGTAAACAGAAGTGGCTAAAGATTTTAAAAAGCATAACACATGCAACAAAGCTTACAAACTTTTTATTTCTGAATGGAATCAGAGAACCTAAAAAGCCAGAACGTACCTGAGATACACGGAAAGTATGATAAAACCCAGGTCTCCTCAGTTTCCTGATCTCTTCCATTACAAGAGCATTTCTGTACAGCATAAGTTTAACCTGTTAGCTCTAAAGTAGTTCTCAGAACTTTAGAAAAATTATCTAAGGAAAAATTGTGTCAAAGCAATAAGAAAAAGCATCAGTGTTTTGAGGCCTAAATTAAGTTAATAAAGACCTCAAGACTCATCTGTCACCATTCCTCCATGAGTGCTTGCCCAAGTTCCCCTAGTCCCACCCTTGTCACTTCTAGGCTGTCTTCAAATCCTTCACTGGGTACTTGGGCTTTGGCTCTAATGCTTTTGTTACTCCAGGCAGTTTTGCAAACAAAAAGCAATGGTTATTTGTAATTCCTACACTGAAATCATAAATATCATCAGCTGAATTACACTGAAATGTCAGTACAGAAGTCTTCATAAAATAAGTGTATTTTGGCTAGGTAAAAAAGATTTTAGTTATAAAAGTGGCAAAAAGATCTTATTGTAGGTAAGTTTAAACTCTTTGGTGGTCCTGCAGTATATACTCTGAGGACAGCTTTACTTTACAGCAAGGTTCCCGACACAGACCATTTAGACTGGCTCCCAGCCAGACAACATTTTTCTCCCTGAAATTGTAAGGAATCAGTGGTATTCCAGTAAATTGTCCCTTTGTGAATGAAATAACTTTACTTAGATTTTCATACTGAATACCCTTCTTATATAGATCATTCTACTTTTTCCTCAAAAATTCTGTGATTACTTCAATCTAAAACAGTATTAATGAGATAAGGTGTGCATTGTGGTATCTTTAAGCAATTGCCTTTTAATTCAAAGTACAAGTGTCCACTCATGAATTGACGGGCACTTGGGTTGTTTCCATGACCGTGCAATAGTGAATTGTGCTGCCATAAACATACGGGTGCAGATGTCTTTATAATAGA
>CAUYPO010063430.1:0-22469 GCA_963574435.1 Cheirogaleus major | reverse complement strand
CTCTACCACTCCTTAGCCAGCAAGGCTGAAGCAGCTGGGGACCCCTGACAGGTTCCGCCAAGGGGTGGAAAGTTTGTCCCTTCCAGGCGACCTGGTAGAGCTGGGTCCACTGCAGCCCCCTGGGGAGGATCCGCGGATGATCGTGCTGGTTCCCTCTACTGCTCCCTCCCCTGCTGTGCTTGGGTCGCCCGAGTCTGCTGGACAACTCAGTCAAATGAGCGATCTGTCTCACTTTTCTGTCCCTTCACAAGCGAGGCATACGCCGCTGGTGTGTACAGATCTCCCAGCCAAGGAGACCCTGCACCATGCCCTGGAGATTTCTAATTGCTCTCTGGTCCTTCCTTCTTTCCGAACTGCCTGTCTGCCCGTGTTACCTCTTCACGCTGACTTCAGGCACTTCTCTACTTATGTGGCTATGGAGGTCGGCGAAGGAGAAGTGTCCCGCTGTGGCACAGATCACACAGTCCCGTTCGGCTGGCCGCTGAGCGCGGCCAGCTTGTACTCCAATCCCCGCTGTACCACTCGGATTCTCGGAACTTCACGGCAAATCCACTGCGTCACTTTCCTCCTTTTCCCAGCACTGCTGCCCCTCAAAGCTTCCCTGTATTTCCGTGAAGCCGATCCTGTGGGAGAACTACCCCTCGAGTGAGTCAGGTCGCCTTCTTCACCTCCCACTCTGAGAGCAAAGAGCCAGGAGGTCATCCCTAACCCGCCATTTTAGACAATCCCCAGTTTTTTTTTTAATTCCAGTTTCATTTCAGAATATCCTCAATGAAGTGGTAAAAAATCATTTCATTAAAGTTAAACCTTTAAATACAGGTTATTTTAATAATCTGTGTGACAAAATAACTTTATTTAAATCATCTCTGCTCCATACACAAGAAAAACAGTTTCAGTCTACAGAGAGAAAGTACATGTGTGATTAAGTGAACTAGCCTGTTTTCATGGAATACCATTTTTACTTGAAAGGATGACTGAAAAAATAGGTTTACTCAGACCTGGGTTTTTAGAAGACATCTTCTCAAAAACAGATTTACTGAGCCTGTCATTTGAAGAAAACAACAAACAAATTTTATTACCAATGATCAAATTTGAGATTATGAACAAAAAATAAAATTCACAATTTTGGAAAACTTATATCCTCCAGTACTGTGAACTTAACAGTTTCCCACAATTTAAAGGTTTTTATGATGAGATTGGTATTGATATTAATCAATGTAATTTTTTGATACCATATAATGAAGTATGCTATCCCTGCTAATCTCAAGAGAGGGGCCCTTTGGGCAGGCTCACAGTACATCTGCTCTTCCCCCGACTGAGCATTCTTCTGGACAAAGAGATCACCCTGTCCCTCCCTACCACAGCCACCACCTGAACCCAGTGAGTCCAGAGGACAAGTTTGCCAAGCCAGTCTTATTAGTCTGGTCTCCCCAAGACTCAGGGCACACTATCCATGGACCTGAGGACTGGGAATTACCTAACCTAGTTCACAACCACTGGCACCTGAACAATGCCCACCCCCCAACCCCCTGGGGTCTGAGGTCCAGTAAACTCAAATTGCCAGCAATACCACACTGGATACTCAATTATACAACCTGAATGGCAGTAAATCTCTCCCACTCTACAGGAAGCAGCAGTGTTTCCTGCAGACAACAGGGGAGCTGTAAAGCTATCTGTTTTAAGCTGAGGGAAGAGGTTCTACTTATAGCACTTAGGCAGAGAACTATTGGAAAGGCATTTTCTGCAGATCTCAATGACAATGTGGCCTGGTGATAGATGACAGGGTTTGACTAAACTGAGAATCATGAACCTCAGGACAGAGAAGTGATAGGGAAGTGAATCGCTTTCCTACTACAGACTAGTACAGGAAAGTTCAAACACCTACCCACTGGCTTCCACTACAGCTGGCTTTTACTTTAAAGTGCCATCCAAGGTCCTGGAGATTGAAATGTACAACCCAATTTAAGACCTGGTGCCAGAAGGACACATTGTTGGAAAATGAGATAAGCTTCCTGCAACCTCTGCAATTCCAACAGAAGATAGCAACCCTACTCATATACCCAATACATCTCAACTACAATCAGTATCTGCGAAAGCCACTGCACAAAGGCTATATATAACCAAGGAACTCGTGGCCCCCGGAAAACACTCCAAATCAAAGCCAAATAACCAAACGCAACATATACTCACACCCTCAGGGAGAAAATAAAATGAAATGAAGAAATAAATTTAAAAGTCCCATCTAAAGAAAATTAAATTAAAAAATAAGAAGTGAGAGTTGAATGAGCATACGAACTGTGGCAGTATGAAAAAATAGGCTATTTCAACACCCTCAAGTATCCCACTAGCTTTCCAGCAATGGATTCTAAACAAATAGAAATTTTTGAAATAACATAAAATTCAAAATATGGATTGCAAGTAAGCTCAATGAGATCCCCCAGAAAGTTGAAAACCAAAACAATGCAACCAAAAAATAAAAAATCCATGACATGAATGAAAAAGTCACTAAAGAAACTGATATTAAAAAAAAAAAAACTAACAGAATTTCTGGAAATGAAAGACTAATTTAGCGGAATTACAAAATACAATGGAAAGTTTTAATAACAGATGAGACCAGGAAGAAGAAAGAATTTCACAGCTTGAAGACAAGACTTTTAAATTATAACCCAGTCAGATAAAAATAAAGAAAAAAGGATTTTTAAAAATGAATAGTCTCCAAGAAATACAGGGATTGTAAAACACTTAAACCTAAAATCATAGATATCCCTGAGGGGAAAAAAGGCAAAAAGTTGGGAAAATCTATCTGAGGGAGTAATTGAAGAAAACTTTCCTGGTTTTGCTAGAGAGACATTCAGATACAAGAAGCTCAAAGACCCTCAGGGAGATTCTGCAAAAAGGGCATCACCAACGCACATAATCATCAGAATAATTAAAGTTAACGTGAAGGAGAAAATCTTGAGTAGCAAGAGAAAATAAAATCAAATAACTTACAAAGGAAAACCCATCTGACTAACAGCAGACTTCTCAGTAGAAATCTTACTAGCCAGAAGGGACTGAGGTCATATTTTTAGTCTTTTTAAACAGAGTAACTGTCAGTCAAGAATTCTGTATCCCAAAAAACTAAGTTTCATAAATGAAGGAGAAATAAAATCTTTCCCAAACACTAAAGGTATCTCTCACCACTAGACCAGCCCTACAAGAAATGCTCAATGAAGTTCTAAACATTGAAACAAAAGGTTGATATTCACCAGTATAAAAACACTCAAAGTATAAAATTCACATGATTTATAAATAGCAACACACTGGAGAATACAAAGCAACTAAGGCAACAATCAACATCATGACTACAACAGTATGTCAACATATCAATATTAACCTTGAATGTAATGGTATAAATGCCCCACTTAAAAGATACAGATTGGCAGAACTGATGAAAAACACAACTTAAATGACTCTTGCCTCCTAGAGACCCACTTACCTCATAGATTTGTATAGATTCAAAGTAAAGGGGTGGAAAAAAATATTCCAGGTAAATGGAAACCTACTAAACCAAGCAGGAGAAGCTATTTTTATATCAGATTTAAAAAAGACTTAAAGTCAACAACAGTAAAAAGACAAAGAAGTTCATTATATAATGAAAAAGGGATCACTCCAACAAGAAAATACAACAATCATAAATATATACACACCTAACACCAGAGCTTACAGATTCAAAAAACAAATACTACTAAAACTAAGGAAAGAGACAGACAATGATAATAGTGGTGGACTTCAACACTCCACTGACAGAACTAGGCAGATCATCAAGGCAGAAAGTCAAAAAAAAAAAAAAAAACACTGGACTTACACTGAACTCCAGAACAAATGGACCTAACAGACATTTACAGAACATTCTACCCAAAAACTGCAGAATATACATTCTTCTCAGCAGCACATGGAACATTCTCTAAGACAGCCCATCTGATAGGCCACAAAACAAGTTTACATAAATTTAAAAGAATTGAAAGCATACCAAGTATCTTCTCAGACCACAGTGGAATAGAACCAGAAACCAATTCCCAAAGGAAATATTAAAACTATACAAATACATGGAAATTAAATAACCTGCTCCTTATTGATTTCTGGGTCAATGATGAAATCAAGATAGAAATTTAAGAAGTTTTTCTAAATAAATGATAACAGTAACACAAGTTATCAAAACCTCTGGGATAGAGCACAAGCAGTGCTCAGAGGGAAGATTTCAACAATAAATGCCTACATCAAAAAGACAAGAAAAATCACAAATTGGCAACCTAATGTCATACCCTCAAGGAACTAGAAAAACAAGAACAAAACAAACCCAAAGCTAGAAGAAAAGAAATAACTAAATGAAATGGAAACCAAAAACAATACAAAGGATCAATGAAACAAAAAGTTGGTTCTTTGAAAAGATAAACAAAACTGATAGATCACTAGCTATATTAACCGAAAAAAGGAAAGGAGAGAGGACTCAAACAAGCTCAATCAGAAATGAAAAAGGACATATTACAATTGATGCCACAGAAGTACAAAAGATCATCTGAAACTACTATGAACACTTCTATGCACACAAACTAGAAAATCTGGAGGAAATGGATAAATTCCTGGAAACATACAATCCTCCAAATTGAATCAGGAAGAAATAGACATCCCGAACAGATCAACAAGTAGCAAGATTAAATCAGTAATAAAAAATCTTCCAACAAAAAAAAGCCCAGGACCAGACGATTCACCCAGATGTTCAAAGAACAACTGATACCAATCTTGCCAAAACTGTTCCAAAAGTAGGAGAAGGAGAGAATCTTCTTTAACTCATTTTACAAAGCCAGTATCTCCCTGATACCAAAGCCAGGAAAGCATACAACACCGGCAAAAAAACTACAGACAAATATCCCTTATGAACATAGAAGCAAAAATCCTCAACAAAATACTAGCAAACCAAATCGAATAGCACATCAAAAAGATAATTCATCACAATCAAGTGGGTTTTATCTCAGGGATACAAAGATAGTTCAATAAATGCAAGCCAATAAATGTGATTCACCACACGAACAGAATTAAAGACAAAAACCATATGATCATTTCAATAGGTGCACAAAAGGCAGTAGATAAAATCCAGCATCCCCTCATGATAAAAACTCTCAACAAACTAGGCATAGAAGGAACATACTTCAAAATAATAAAAGTCATATATGATAAACTCATAGCCAACATCATACTGAATGAGGTAAAATTGAAAGCATTGCCCCTGAGAAATAGAACAAGACAAGGATGCTCACTTTCACCACTTCTAGACAACACAGTGCTGGAAGTCCTGGTCAGAGCAATCAGAAATAAAAGACATCCAAATTGTAAAAAAGGAGGTCTTGCTGATGACATGATCTTATACCTAGAAAAATCCTGAAGACTCCTCCAAAAGATGCCTAAATTTGATAAATGAACTCAGTAAAGTCTCAGGTTACAAAATTAACATATGCAAATCAGTAGCACGGCCATACACCAATAATAATCTTCAACAAGCTGAAAATGAAACCAAGAACTCAATCTCATTTATAATAGCTACAAAAAAAGAAATAAATAAAATACCTAAGAATATACTTAACCAAGCAAGGAAGTAAAAGATCTCTACAAAGAGAACTACAAAACACTGAAGAAAGAAATCACAGATGTCACAAGTGTAAAAACATTCCATGCTCATGGATTAGAAGAATCAATATTGTGAAAATGACCATACTGCCTGCCCAAAGCCATCTACATGTTCAATGCAATCCCTATTAAAAAACCGACAGCATTTTTCACAAAACAAGAAGAAACAATCATAAAATTCCTATGAACCCAACAAAGAGCCCAAATAGCCAAAGTAATCCTAAGCAAAAAGAAAGCTGGAGGCATCACATTACACAAATTCAAATTACACTACAAGGTGACAGTAACCAAAACAGCACAGGACTGGTATAAAAATAGACAATAAATCAATGGGACAGAATAGAGAACCCAGAAATAAAGCCAAATACTTACAGCTAACTGATCTTCAACAACGCAGAAAAACATGCACTGGGGAAAGGACCACCTTATTCAATAAATAGTGCTTGGAAAATTAGAGAGCCACATGCATAAGAATGAAACTGGATCCCTATCTCTCACCATATACAATAATTAACTCAAGATGTATTAAAGAGTTAAATGTATTAAAGACCTTGAAACTATAAATATTCTAGAAGAAAACCTAGGAAAAACTCTTCTGGACATTGGCCTAGGCAAAGAATTCATGACTAAGACCACAAAAACAAATGCAACAAAAACAAAATAAATGGAACTTAATAAACTAAAAAACTTCTGTATAGCAAAAGAAACAATCAACAGAGTAAATATACAACCTACAGAATGGGACAAAATATTCACAAACTATGCACGTGAGAAAGGACTAATATCCAGAATCTACAAGAAACTCAAAACAGAAAAAAAAAAAAAAAGACCATTAAAAAGTCACCAAAAGACATGAACAGAAGCTTTTCAAAAGAAGACAAATGGCCAACAAACATGAAAAAATGTTCAACATCACTAGTCATCAGAGAAATGAAAATTAAAATCATGATGAGATATCACCTTGTCCCAGTCAAGATGGCCACTATTAAAAAGTCAGAAGTCAATAGATGTTGGTGTGGATGCCGTGAAAAGGGACTGCTTATACACTGTTGGTGGGAATATAAATTAGAACCACCTCTATGGAAAACAGTTTGAAGATTTCTGAAAGATCTAAAAGTAGATCTACCATTACATCCAGCAATCTCACCCAAAGGAAAAGAAGTCATTTTATCAATAAGTCACCTACATTCGTACATTTACTACAGCAAAATTCACAATTGCAAAGATATGGAATCAATGTAAGTACCCATCAGTCAAAGTGTGGATAAAGAAAATGTGGTCTCTGTGTGTGTGTGTGTGTATATATATAGCATTGTATATATATACACACACACACATATATATACACACAATTATATATATATATATATAATGAAATGTCTTTTGCAGCAACTTGTATGGGGCTGGAGGCCATTATCCTAAGTGAAGTACACAGAAACGGTAAGCCAAATACAACATGTTCTCATTTAGAAGTGGGAGCTAAGCTATGGGTACACAGGAGCACATAGAGTGGTATGATGGACACTAGAGACTCAGAAGTGGGGAGGGCGTGTAAAGGAAGAAAAAAACTACAATGTACACTATTTGGTGACAAGTACACTGAAAGCCCAGACATCATCACTATACAATTCATTCATCTATGTAACCAAAAGCCGCTTGTATCCCAAAATTGGAGGGAGGGAGGGAGGGAGAGAGGGAGGAGGAAAAAAAAAATGAAGTGTGCTGACATCTGGAATAACTGGTAGTACAGGAGTACCTCAGATTGAGGGTACAGTTCCAGATCACCAAAATAAAGTGAATATTGCAATAAAGCAAGTCACACAAATTTTTTGGTTTCCCATTGTACATAAAAGTAATGTTGCAGGGTGTGGTAGTTCACGCCTATAATCCCAGGAGGTTCAGGCAGTATGCTTGCTTGAGCCCAGGAGTTCAAGATCAGCCTAGGCAACATAGCAAGACCCTGTCTCTAAAAAAAATTTTAAAAAATTAGCAAGGTGTGGTAGTGTGCCCCTGTAGTCCCAGCTACTTGGGAGGCTGAGGCAGAAAGAGCTCTTGAGCCCAGGAGTTCAAGGCACTTCACTCTAGCCTGGGTAACAAGAGTGAGACCCTTGTCTCTATTTAAAAAAAAAAAAAAAAAAACTTACACTAATAATATTTAGTAGCCTATTATGTGTACAATAGCATTATGTCTTTTTTTACAACAAAGAATGTGTACACTTTAATTAAAAAATACTGCTAAAAAGTGCTATCACCTGAGCCTTCACTGAGTTATAATTTTCTTGCTGGTAGAAGGCCTTGATATTGATGGATGCTGACTACTGATCGAGATGATGGTTGCTGAAGGTTGGGTAGCTGCAGCAATTTCTTAAAATAAGAACAATGGATTTTATCTTATCAACTGACTCTTCTTTTCAAGAAAGATTTCTCTGTAGCATGCAATGCTGTTTGAAAGCATTTAGCCCCCAGAACTTCTTTCAAAATTGGAGTCAGTCCTCTCAAACCCTGCCACTTGCTTTATCAAATAAGTTTCTATAATATTCTAAATCCTTTGTTGTCACCTTGTGAACTAAAATAAAATCTTAAGGCTCACCCCCCTCCACTGGCTGACTGAATGGATCCCCTCCTGGCCAAAGCAATATCCTAAAACTAAATTGCCTGCCAGGAGGAGGGAGGCCAGACATGCTTTATCATGCCCCTCTCCCTTCCTGGGGACATCCTTTGTAACCCATTAATAGGCCCAAGGGTATTCAAGACAAACCTGCAAGTCCTCAATTTACACAACAAATCAATGTCCAGTGGCTTACCCTGATAAACAGCTCCTTATGTTAAAACATTCCAAGCTTTTAGACAAAGCTTCATGTCTTTAACCAATTACAAATCAAAGAATCTTTAAACCCACCCAAAACTTGTAAGCCTCCACTTCGAGATGGCCTACCTTTTTGGGCCAAACCAATGTATGCCTCCCACGTATTGATTTTATGACTTTACTTGTAACCCCTGTCTCCCTGAAATGTATAAAACCAAACTATAACCTAGCCACACCGAGTCCACTTGCTCAAGGCATCTTGGACGTGGCTCCGGGTCATGGTCCTCAAATTTGGCTCAGAGTAAATCTCTTTAAAATTACTTTACAGAGTTTGGCTTTTTTTTCCCATTAACAACCTCAACAATGTTCACAGTATCTTCCCGAGGAGTAGATTCCATCTCAAGAAACCACTTTCTTTCTTCGTCCATAGAAGCAACTCTTCATCCATTTAAGTTTTATTTAATATCACAAGATTACAGCAATTCTAAAACCTGGTAATGGTGGTATGTCAGGTGTGTTACAGGTTGAGCATCCAACACAGGTTGAGCATCCATAATCCGAAAATCCGTAATCAGAAATGCTCCAAAGAAATGCTCCAAGTTTGAAAATTTTTGAGCACCTGACATGATGCCAGAAGTGGAAAACTCCACACCTGACCTCATGTAACGAGTTGTAGTCAAAAAGCAGTCAAACTTTTGTTTCATGTACAATATTAAAGTAGTGTATAAAATTACCTTGATGCTATGTATATAGGTATACATGAAACAAATGAATTTCATGTTTAGACTTTGGTCCCATCACCAAGATATCTCATTATGTATATGCAAATATTCCAAAATCTGAAATCCGAAACACTTCTGGTCCCAAGCATTTCGGATAAGGGATACTCATCCTGTACTAGCAACACTGATTATAGTAAAAATTATCACCGATTACTGAGAAAATTGCAAATGAACTGTAAATATCTTATAGAATGCCATAGCTCTGGAATCCCCTCATAATAGTGACTCCTTTTAATTGAGCATATCTCTATAACGACCAACTAGAAAGTATGCCCATAAAACAGTTATAGAAGTTATTGGGTCCTATTTGGGGGTGGTGGGGAGAGGAAGGCTGTCTCTAAATTATTTCCATTTAGATTATAACATTACCAACCACCCTTACCAAATCCTTGCTTTCCCTTTAACAGTTCCACAGACACATTACTTTTTCTTAGCTCCACTCCACACACTAGTTTGAGGTATAGCATGCCAAAATGATTCTTTTTTCCTGGCTCATCTATATAGGACCTACTGTTGTCTAGAATTCTATCATATACGTGATCAGCTGCTTCGTATCACACCACCATCCCTACATTGTGTGCCTCTATCACCTCTTTGGGGCTAATTCTCATTTGTTTATCTGTCCCCAAGTCACATGATAGGGTTTTCATTCTAAATCATTAGAGATTTCCATAATAGGCCTAGGCTATCTATTAGTAATTTCATCAAACAGACATACGTAATAAAGAGAAGAAATTGATTTTTTTTCCTATGAAGTTAACATCAAATAATGAAAAGCTTGAACCAACATGCATTTCCCAGGGCAGAGGGAAAAAAGTTTCCAGATAGACCAAGGCACATCACCAGGATTTTTCAGAATACCAGGCAAAGGTAAAATCCTAAAAATTGAGGGTGAAAATATTTGAAGTTTAAAAAAAAAAAAATCAGATTACATACAAAATGGCCTACCCCAAACACAGAAAGATAAAACTCAAAGAAACACTGATTTCAGAATTTTCAAGAAAAATGACTTCCAATTTAATGCCAGGAAAATAATCACGAGGGTAGAAGAACAGAGGAAAAAACAAGGCATCCAAGAACCAGAGCTCAATATAAGTTAACCATGAAGCCTCACCCCCACAAAATGACAGAAAGCCAAACATAAACTAGAGAAGAGGGAGCCCAGAAGGACTGAGAAGAGGAAGTTATCCAGAACTGATTATACAATGTATTTCAAAAACAAGAAAAAGGATCCAGAAGTACTTATATAATTGTTTGGCAAGAATTTGTGATAAGAATCTATAGAAAACTTAATGAAAGTTATTAAAACTTAATAAAATGCTAAAAGGTAATAAGCCTCAAGAAAAACTTTAAAAATATATTTCTTAATACACTTCTTAGCTTATTTACTAGAAATATCAGTAACAAGGTAAACATTGTTTCTTTATTTAACCAACAGCTGTTATACTGAAAAGACAGAGAAATGGGAAAAGATGATTAAAAGAAAAAAAAATCAACTCTACCACTTAGAAAGTCAACCGAATGTAAACTGCATTGGGGAGGTAGAGACTCAGAAACAGCACTATCAGCACATTATTTAGAAATAAGGAGGCCAGCTGGGCAAAGTGGCTCACGCCTGTAATCCTAACACCTTGGGAGGCAGAGGCGGAAGGATGGCTTGAGGCCAAGAGTTCAAGAGCAGCCTGAGCTCATGTCAAGAACCTGTCTCTACAGAAAATTTTAAAATTAGCCAGATGCAGTGGCACACGCCTGTAGTCCCAGCTACTCTGGAGGCGGAGGCAGGAGGATCACTTGCACCCAGGAGTTTGAGGTTGCTGTGAGCCATGATGACACTACTGCACTCTAGCCCAGGCGACAGAGAGAGACAAAAAGAAAAAAAAGAAATATGGTGGCAAATACTAAAAGTTACAGGCTATGCGCTGAAGATGGTATCTCTGAGATAGTGGAGGACTGCTGTTTTTTCACTATAAGCCTTGTAGAACCACTTGAGGTTAAACTGTGAACCTGCATTTTCTTAAAAAAATGAAAAAAAAAAACAATACATGGACAAGACATGTGAATACAGGGCTTAATAAATATTTATAATTAAGTGGAGAGGAGGGAGCCATGAGACTAAATGAAATAAGTAGTAGAAAAAGAAAGCCCAGTTAAACAAAAGAAAAATCAAGAGACTGGTATGTCAAAGAAACTGGAAGAAAAAAAAAAGCTTTTAAAGAATGCAGAAACAGTCTATTTGGAAGAATGATGCTGAAAAGTAAGATGTAAGAAAAATATAAGCAATCTGCCATGTATTCAAAATGTCATTGGGACACAAATATCAGTAACAAAAAGGTAACCTAGAGCAATCAGGACTAGTAGTGTAGCTAAAACAGCATGATCTAAACGATATCATAGGAATATACAGGCAAGCTCCTCAGTTCTAGACAAATCAGCAGGTTCAATTAGGCATCTATTTCTTGGTCCCAAGGTATTCAAGTTAAAAAAAAAAAAAAAAAGACACCAGAGAGATGTTTACCTTAACACAGACGTAGCTTATTCTCAAGCATGTTTTTTACAGTTTTACAACCTTGTTGTATATGAAGATACTCATAGCTGGAAAAAGGACAGATCTAAAGAGTGAATTCTGACCCAACAGTAGACTAATGACTATCTCCATCTCCCTTGCCCGGATTCCTTTTCATCAACCTAATTCTAGCTTTAGGAGTTTGGTAGCTGGGAAGAGAAAACCAGATGACAAAACACCTCCACCTAAAAAAAATACCGATTTTTTAAAAATAGGATTGTGTAGATACATTGTATCAATTCTTATTTTTTTATTGTGGTTTACAAAAAACACTCAACCATTTTAAGTGCACAGTTCAACAGCATTACGTATATTCACACTGTTGTGCAGTATAGATGTATAGAACTTTTTCATCTTGCAAAACTGAAAATCTATACCCATTAAACACTAATTGTCTCTGACACCTTCCCCTAGCCCTTGGCAACCACCTTTCTTCTTCCTGTTTCTATGATTTTGACTACTTTAGATACTTCATATGAATAAAATCATATACTATTTGTCCTTTTGTGACTGGCTTATTTCATGTAGCAGAATGTTCTCAAGGTTCATCCATGTTTTGGCGTGAGACAGGATTTCCTTCTTATTTAAGGCTGTATAATATTCCATTGTAGGCACATATCACATTTTCTGTATCCATTCATCCCCTGATGCTCATTTGGGTTGCTTCCATCTCTTGATTATTATGAATAATGCTGCAATGAACATAGGTGTGCTAGTATCTCTTTCAGATCCTGCTTTGAATTATTTTGAACATATACTCAGAAGTGGAACCACTAGATAAGATGAATTTTGTCAATGTCTTTTGCTTATAAGGCAGAGGACCAAAATGAGGGGTAAGGGCACAGATATGTCTCAGATAAGAAAATAAAGCATTAAGAATTCAAATGTAAAGGTGACAGATATTATTCTGATTGGTGATAAGAGGATAGAAATTTTTCTGGTTTTGTTATTACATTATCTAAGAATGCTTGACTGTGGCATTTGTTTTAATTTCATGTATATAATGAGAGATAATTATATGATTTATCTACAACTTTTCAGATTGTTTCAAAGGATGAACACCAACAACTGTATATATTTTTAAAAAATAAAGTGTATATCTTTCCACTAAAATACTTTAAAAATAGCTTTAATGGACACTATTTTATATCCTTGAAATATCATTTAACTTACTTCCAAATAAAAATAAATTCTAAGCTATAAAGTAGTAAACTGCACTGTGACAAATATAGAACCCGCAAACTTTAATAGAGTGCATCTTGAATTAAATAGAGCAACCCTTTTCAGACAATGAACCAAATTTATGGAATATGAGAAAAGGCACAGCTCCTATAGTGAAACCCTGAATATAGCTGCTTAGAAATGTCAATTACCTGTCTCACTTGTGAAAAGGTACTTTTCATCTACTGTTGGCTTACAATAAAACTTATAAAAATAGAATTCTAAACAAAAATATTCTGTTCCAACACAAAGGCACAATACATGAGGGGAAAAGTTGATAAATTAGACTTTATCAAAATTAAAATTTTCTACTCTTCAGAAGATGCTGTTAAGAGAATGAAAAGAGAAGCCACAGACTGGAGAAAATCTCTGCAAAAGCATATATCTGATCAAGTACTTGTATCTAGAACATTTAAAGAACTCTCAAAACAGTTTAAAAATTGTATAAAATAGGCAAAATATTTGAACAGGCACTCACCAAAAAAAAGATACACACGAAAAAATGCTCATCATTAGGAATTAAAACCAAAATGATGAGATACCCCTCATGCATATTAGAGTGTCTAAGATTAAAAAGAATAGGACATATGTGTTTATCAAACTTTGCCATACCAAATGTTGGCAAGGATGTTTCACACACTGCTGGCAGAAATGCATTTAAAATGGTATGACCACTTTAGAAAGCAGTTTGGGAGTTTACTCAATTAAACATATACCTACCATACAAACCAACCAATCCAATCCTAAGTAATTACCCAAAGAAAAGGAAAGCAAACACATGTCCATACAAAGACTCACATAAGAATGTTCACAGCAGCTTTCTTTTAAAAGCCAAAAACTGGAAACAACCCAAAAGTTCATCAATAAATGAGTAGATAAACAAACTGTGGTATGTCCATATGCTTAATTACTGAGTAGCAATAAAAGGGAATAAATTACTTATACATACAACATGGATGAATCTCAAAAAATTATGCTAAAAAAAAGTCAGACAAAAAGAATACATACTGTATGATTCCACTGAAATAAAACTTGAGAAAATGCAAACTAATTTAACATAATAGAAAGTCAATCAGTGATTGCTTGAGGATGGTAGAGAGAAGCAGGAGAAAAAGATCACAAAAGAGCATGAAGAAAGGTTTGGAGATGGTGGATATACTCCCTATCTTGTTTTAGTAATGTCTTCATGGGCTTATACATATGTCAAAATTTACCAAAGCATACTTAAAGTGTAAAGTATGTAACGTTTAGTGTATGTCAATCACTCAATAAAGCTGCTTTTAAAAAAAGAAAGGAGAGGGAGTGGCTAGAGAGCATTACTAAGTCATAAATGAGACAAATGATCTATTCCAAGAATATAGCTCTACCACTAACCAAAAATTGGTATGGCTTTTCTTGAAAAACACTTTAACAGTTACTTATAAAGGTAAACATACACTTACCTTATGACCTGGCCATCCCACTCATGAATATATTATAATACGGCTGCTTGGTATTTCCAGTACAAGTGTACTGTGATTAATTCTATATCGATGGGTTGGTTTTGTGTTTCCAATTGTGTATAATGGCAAACAATACTACTCTGAACATCTCTGTATGTGCATTTACACAGTTTTGCATAGGATAAATACCTAGAGGCAGAATTGCTGGGTCAAATGGAATAAACTTTTTAAATGCCTCAGAAAACGTTTGCATTTTCACTGAAGTGTCCTTCAATGTTTCTTTCCTTATAGTATAGACAATACTGAGTTTTAATTTTTCCAGTCTTACTGGAGAAAAGCAGTATCTCATAGTTTAAACTTTTCATTTTGTTAATAATGAGATTAAGTATATTTTCCCTATTTTATTATCTATATATAATTCCTCTTTGGTGAATACTCTGTTCATGCCCTTTGCCTAGTTTTCCTCTTGAGTTCCGTGTGTGTTTGTGTATGTATGGGTTTGGAAGACAAAGAGGTCTTTATGATTTATATCTGACTGAGAAGGAATATTTTGTAAATATTATAGAATGAGGTTTGGAGAAGCAGCTAATATCACCATGCATAAATCCTAAAGTAAAGTAGAGCTTTGTGATTTAAAATTTATTACATTTTTTGGAATGGAGAGGAACCAATTAACAGAACCCCAGTTCTAGCTGTGCTTGTACTGGGCGAATGTATACCCTGGGTGCTAAATGTGGGTAGAGAAGACACATTATGTTTCTCAAACTTAAACATCTTCCTAGAATGTCAGTTTGACTTATAATTTTTGGAATAGGCAACTGTTTGTACGTTAAAATAATTTATGGAAACAATCTAAACTTTACATGAATTTTAAAGTTAGAACAAGAAACTTCAGAAGTAATTTATGTAATACTTATATCCCCAAGATCCCTAAACTTCTCAGCTATTAAGTATACTTCAGCAAAAAAATGTGAGGATACAGGTGCTTATATGGAACTAAACAGTGGTTTACTGCAGACTTAAACATAATAAAACAGCATTTTTCTAAAAATGTTTTTACCTTAACCCAGCATAATGATTCCACATTGCAGTTCAGTATGTATGCACAGTCATATAACACAAAAAAAATTATGAAATGTTATTCATTCAATGTAAGATCCATTCTGATACTTATTTCATTGTAAACCAAAATAAAATCCTAAGCCCCCCACCAAATGAACAGACCCCCTCTTGGCCAAGAGGACCCCAGAAAAACCTTAAAACTAAGTTGCCAGCTATGAGGAGAAGGGAAGATACGCCTCCTTATGCCCTTTCCCTTTTGGAGTTACTCCCTGTAACAATAAGATACTAAATCATTAACAGGACCTAAAGCCATGCAAGATAAATGTTAAAATTATCCATAAGCCATCAATTTACTAAAACAGATCACTTGAGTCCGGTAGTATAGTCCAGTAGCTTGTCTCTAATTAACAGACTTCCTTATTTTAACTTAAAACATTCCAAGCCTTTAGACAAAGCTTCATCTCCTTAACCAATTACAAACTGAAGAATCTTTGAACCCATCTATAACCTGTAACCCCAAGCCCCCCACCCCGAGATGTATCACCTTTTCAGGCCAAAGCAATGTACACCTTCCACATATTGATTTATGACTTTACATGTAATTCCTGTCTCCATGAATATATAAAACCAAACAGCCACCTCAGGTACATTTTCTTAGGACCTCTTGAGGCCATGTGCTCCAGGCTGTGCTGTGGTCACACACATTCAGCTCTAAATAAACTTACTTAAATTATTTTACAGAGCATGGATTTTTTGCATTAACATCATTAAAGAAAAATCTGGTCTTAATCTACTTAATTGATTTCCATAAAGTTGTTACTTTCAGTTTGAAACTGCTTAGCATGGTACTGGGTATCTTGTTAGAAGTCATCCTTAAGGTGTTATATAGAGTCCAGCCTGGTGTTTTCTGCTACTATAATAGTTACCTATAGGACCCTGAAGCAAGTTACTTAATCTCTCATTGACTTACTTTCCTCAAATACCAGGACAGTAAAAGCTGAACTATCTCACAGGGTGATTGTGAAGTTTAAATGAGAGAATGGAATGAGAGATACTCAGGCATATTAATACAGGTGTCAATGGTGAAACTTCTGTTGCAAATTCCAAAAGAGAGTAACTTAAAACAGTGACAATACCTCCTTCTCCCCCATCCCCTTTTAAAATAGAAAAAAAAAAGAAAAAAAGTCCCTCAGACATTTCTATTTAAAATATAGTAAAATGACCTTGAAGGTAATAGTACTGAAAGAAAAGAACAAGTATTTGAAAGTATTCACTTACTGAGAAGTGCTTGCTGCAGTGCTCTGAGGCTTACAGAATTTTCTTTACCCACCTTTTTTTTGTTTTCTCTTTTTTTCCCTTAAGCATTAAGAAAACATAAAATGCCTACCAACGACCACCCAGATAACTACTACCAACACTTTTTTTAAAAAGTAGTACAGGTATATGTGTAGACATTTAAAATAGTAAAGCTATAATGTAAAACAAACAAAAACCAAAAGCTTTCCCCCATCTCCTTACTATTATCAATTTCTATTAGTAGAGTTTGTCCCAGTGCATCTGGATGTGTTTGTGGTTGTATCTGCTTTTATAAAATGTATACAATATTCAACAGCTTGCCTTTTTAATACGATATTGGAGGTCTCTCCAATACAAAAAATATTACTACTTCATTCTTTTAGTCATTCTAGAATATTTCACTATATGGAGGTACTAGAATTTATTTAATTAATCCCCCATTGTTGGATATTTACTTGTAGATTTTTTTCCTTAACTTTTTATTTTGAAAAATATCAAGCCATCACAAAAGTTGCAAGGATAGTATATAGTATCATAGTGAACTATAATACCCTAGATTCACCAATTGTTAACATTTTGCCACATTTGTGCTTGCTCTCTCTCCTCCTCCTCCCCTCCCCTCCCCTCCCTCTCTTTTCTCACATTTTTTACTAACTCACTTGAAAGTTACCTAAATATCCTAGTATGGATTTCTTGAGAACAAGAGCATTGTCCAAAATAACCACAGTGTAGTTACCACTTTTCAGAAATTTAACATTGACGATACTATTATCTAACATGTTAGCCCAGATTGAAATTTCTTCATTCACCCATGGTGTACCTTATAGTTATCATTTTTTAAATTCAGGATCTTTTTAGGAACTACATTTTACATTATGTTGTCTTGTCACTTTAGTCTCTTTTATACCTCCCCAGCCTTTTTTTTCAGTCTGTTTCTGTGCATATCTCATAAATTTTTGTTAAAAATTGTACATTTTCAATAATACATTGTAACACCTCAAGATCCTGACCCCTGCGCCACTTCCCAGATCACTATGGTTGCTGTTTGTTTTGTGATTTGCCTGGACTAATTCTGTAGTCTTCTCAATGGTGTGTGACCACTGTTGTCTCTGTTCAGTTGTTTTTTGTTTGTTTATTTTGTTTTTCTTAATTTTTAAGCTTGGCTTCCCAGAAGTCACCCCTGGGGGGCTGGTATTGTTTGATGACAAGCCAATAATAAATAAGAGGTGATTCTTAAACATCTTAGGCGAGTAAAGCTTCCATCCTTTACCAAAGGGTCTATGTGTTGGTTGGGACCATATTTGTCAAAGTTTAGGTGGTTTACAAATCTGCTCTTTTACTTTCTTCTTGAGCAAAGCCTCACATTGATTGAGCCAAGTGAGTACACAGCTGGAAGCATCTGGTCTCTCCTGTGTGCAGCTTTCCAGATGCCCAGAAATATGTGGGAGCTTATCAAGGTCTATTACGGCTGTGTCATCCCCCAGATTACCCAGTAAAATTTCCAGCTGGTTTTATGATTGCCCCCACCAATATTGCAGCTTCAGGCATCTGTGATGTTGGACTTCCTAAGTTGTTTGATGTTCAGACTGTTAGTGTTCTGCATACAGTGGCCCTCCATATCTATGGGTTCCACATCCATGGATTCAGCCAACTGCAGATCAAAAATATTCAGGAAATAAGAGAAGATGATTATATCTGTACTGACTTTTTCTTGTTATTCCCTAAACAACAGAGTAAAACAACTATTTACATAGCATTTACATTCTATTAGCTATTATAAGTAATCTAGAGATAATTTGAAGTATATAGGACAATTGCATAGGTTACATGCAAATAATAGACCATTTTACATAAGGGACCAAATCCATGGATTCTGGTAGCCACTAAGGGGTACTAAGGGATGACTGTACTGTTTCAAGTCAAGTCTGCCCCCTCTGTCATTGGAGCTACTATTTTTCACAGCTTTCTCTGCCTGCCCTGGTAGAACTACCATACTAAGGACCTTAATGAGGCAGGGATTTGGGGAGTCAGGTGAACATGCCTGACTCTATTTTTACCACAGTTCAGTAGTTTTTCTTGAATAAATGCTTTTAAATTTCTTGTATGCTTTTGGTCATTTTCCTAAAATGGTTCATTTTCTTTATTATTTTATTTAAAAAATATAGTCAAATTGACTTTTTTCTTTCAGTATGCTGTTCTATAAATTTTAACACATGTACAGATTGGTGTACATACCACAAACAGGATACAGAGCTTATGCTGTCCCTTTGTTAAAGTAGGAGACTAGGAGACCGGGCTGAGACTGTATGCAGGGGCTTGAAGATTAGGTGCAGGGGTTAAACAACCCTCAAGTAGAAGCTAACCACAGGCAAGAACCCACTTCCACTGACTTTTCAGTTATATCTGCCACCTTACATGAACTTTGGCTAATTATAATATCATTTACATTATGGTTTTAAAATTTCTCCACCCTTCAAATCATCATGACAGTTCCCACACAACCACATAAAATATGAAAATGGGAGGGAACCCAATTCTAGGAATTACTACCAAACTCTTAGTAAAAGCCAACCCCTTAGCCTTCAGTATTCCTCCACTCAATTAGTAAGACTTCAAATGACCAAAAACCACTTCCTCCCAGTGTAGCTGCTGTTTTTGAGCCCCTCTCTCTCACTTTTCCTCTCAATAAAAAAGAAAAAAATAAAAAAGCTGTCACTTGCTTGGCTTACATGGTATGTCCTGAAATTCTTTTCTCCCCAAATCACCAATAACCTGGAAAAACCTCCACTCAGAGGCCACCAACACCCTTATAATCACACCCTCCTCCAACCCATAACCCCCGACAGCTGCTGATCTGTCTCCCATGACTATAGTTTTGTCTTTTTAAGAATATCATATAAATGCAATCATACAGTATGTAGCCTTTTGAAAGTGGGTTTTTTTTTTCACTCAGCATAATGTTCTTAAGATTTATCTAAGTTCTTCATAGATATTGACAGTTTATTGGTGGTAGTAGTAGTAGTTTTGCTGAGCAGTATGCATCAGTTTACCCATTTACCCGTTGAAGATTTGGGCTGTTCTCACTTTTTGCCAATTATGGATGAAGCTGTTGTAAACATTCATGTATAAAATTTCTGAGAGAATACAAGTTTTCATTTCTCTAGGGTAAGTACTGTACAAGGAAGACCTAATGTACTGACATGGAAAGAAATCCAAGATATATTACTGTTAAAAAGCAAGATGCAAAATGCAAAGTAGTGAAGGAGCCTTTTTATGTAAAATATGTTAATATATGCATGGTGGGGGGAGCAGTGCAGACTGGAGCAAGTTAGAAGGCTGCTATAGACTGAATGTTTGCTAAGGGAATGTTTGTATCCCTCACCAAATTTATACATTTAAATCCTAACCTCTAATGTAATAGTTATTAGGAGATGGGAGTCTTTGGGCAGTGATTAGGTATGGAAGGTGTAGCTCTCATGGATGAAATTAGTGCCCTTATTTAAAAAACAAACAAAAAAAAAGGTTCCCTTGCCCCTTCTACCATGAGAGGACACAGTGAGAAGACAGCTGTCTATGAACCAGAAAATGGGCCTTGATCTTGGATTTCTCAGTCTCCAGTTGTTTAAGCCACCTATGGTAGTCTGAAATAGCAACCTGAACAGACTATGGAATAGTTTTCTTTAGGCTACGGAATAGGTTTCTTTAGGAAAATAAAAACTAACCAACTTCTTCATGTAGCTCAACATCCTGCGAGGCAATTTAGACGATTAATTAGAATTAGGGGGACAACTGAAAGAAGGGGGTAAATCAAAATTAGTGATAAATACAGAGAAAAATAATCGAAATAATTAAATTCAGTAGAAACCAAGTTTTAGTGAAGAGTTTATATAGTCACAACACAAACGCTGAATACTGAAGTTAAACACACAAGTATAAGAATAAGTAGGACAGTGGGGAAAAAAAAAAAGCCAGACCTTCACTTTCCATAGTGGGTAGGGGGGTGTCAATCGAAAATACTTAAAGGTTGAAAATTACAAAACAAAACCTTATCAGACATGAAAGTAAATATGATCAGCATAAAAAGGTGAAACTGGAGAAAGAAAAACGGGGAGAAGGGAGATGGGGCTACTGTTTTTATATGCTTTATGTGATTTTTTTTTTTGTTTACTCTGGACTACATGCATGCACTACTTTGCTAAAATTTAAAGAAAAGACTAATTTTAACTCACAGAAAAAGAAATATTAACGGCCAGTGAACATGAGTGGCCCTGTTCGTGAATTTAAAAATGCAATGACAGCATTAGATAATACTTACATAGCATCTATTAGAGCTAGACACTGAGTGCTATGTATGTATTAACTCATTTAATTACAGCAGCCCGTGATCAAGGTATCATTATTCTCCCATTTTACCAATAGGGAAACTGAAACACAATGATTTGCCTAAGGTCAAACTGCTAGCAAATGGCAAAGTTAGGAATGGAAAAAAACAACTCCAGAGTCCACATGTTAATCACTATTCTAGCTAGAATGTCTCAAAACTTACTAGGCTGGGAAGGAATAAATAGTTTGGTAGAAGCAGTAAGCAGATACTCAAACACAGTTCATAGGAGAACAAACTGAAATAATACTGGAGGGCAACTGGAGAATATTCATCAAATGTCTCTAAACTGAGGCTTTCAAAGTTGTGTAAATACAAACTAACACAACTTCAATAGAGAAAAATATGTCATGTACATGTATACATGTGCATATTATGTGTGTATCATCATTCTGTAATCAAGCAATTCTAAGAATTAGCCCTACAAATAATTTTATATTTTGTACACATTGTATAAGATAACATATACAAGACTGTACTAGCACAATATTGAAGAGCCTAAATATCCATCAAGAGGAATCAATAGTACTAAAAATATGAACTCTAGAATCCACTCAGGTATCTGCCCCATGATAATTAAAAACATCTTACCTAAACAGTATTAAAACATCCTTAAACATTTAATAATGACACACCTCTAAAGATTGTCAGAAAAGGATCACTAAAGTCCAGTGATTGAGTAGGTCAGTCTATACTGGTTCACCAGTGATTCATAGAATTCATTATTACATTACTAGTTTTGAGGCATGCTGCAATAGAGATTTAACTTTCTTTACTCCCAAATTTCCTAAATACATTTGGTCCACAGAACGCTTTTTATTGTGAAAACCAATTAAAATCTAGTGAGACAACAGTGCTCCATGGAATAGAAAAATTAATAAACTTGAAGACACAGAAATACGAATAATCCAAAATGAGACACAGCAAGGAAAAAGATTGGAAAAAAATGAATAGAGCAGCAATTCGTGATGGAACAACTTCAGATGGCCTAATATACATATAATTGGAATGAGGGTAGGAGAGGAAACAGAAAGGAGAGAGAAAAAATATCTGAAGACACAGAAGCAGAAAATTTCATAAATTTGGTGAATATTACAAACCCATATAATCCGTGTTTCTCCGAAAATAAGACAGGGTCTTATATTTATTTTTCCTCAAGAAGACACCCTAGGGCTTATTTTCAGGGGATGTGTTATTTTTTTTAAGTACGGTACAACAATCTACATTTATTCAAATATAGTTAAGTCGTCTT
>CAUYPO010063427.1:0-11740 GCA_963574435.1 Cheirogaleus major | reverse complement strand
TCTTTTCTTGGCTTTGGTATCAAGGTGATACTGGCTTTGTAGAATGAGTTTGGGAGGATTCCCTCCTTCTCGATGTTATGGAATAATTTCTATATTATGGGTACCAGGTGTTCTTTGTAGGTCTGATAGAATTTGGCTGTGAGTCCATCTGGCCCAGGGCTTTTTTTTTGTTGGGAGGTTTTTTATCATTACTGTTTTTATCTCACTTTTTGTTACTGGTCTGTGCAGGAGTTCTATTTCTTCCTGATTGAGTCTTGGGAGGTTGTTTGTTTCCAGGAACCTGTCCATTTCCTCCATGTTTTCTATTAGTATAGAGATTTACATAGTATTCATGGATGATGTTTTATATCTCTGCATATCAGTTGTAATGTCACCATTTTCATTTCTGATTGAACTTATTTGGGTCCTTTCTCTTCTTTTGTCTGTTAGTGTAGCAAGAGGTTGGTTGATTTTCTTTTATCTTTTTAAAGAACCAACTTTTTATTTCATTAATCCTGTGGATTTTCTTTTCTTTTTTTTTTGGTTGTCCAATTCATTTAGTTCTTTTGTTCTTTTCTGACATTTGTTACTTTTTTTCTCCTGCTGGCTTTAGGTTGGTTTGTTCTTTCTTTTCTAGTTACTTGAGGTGTGACATTAGGTTGTTAATTTGTGATCTTTCTGTCTTTTTGATGTAGACATTTAAGGCTATCAATTTCCCCCTGAGGAATGCTTTTGCTATGTCCCATAGATTTTGATAGTTTGTGTCCCCTTTGTTGTTCAGTTCAAAGAATCTTTTGATTTCCATCTTAATTTCTTCATTGATCTTCTACTGCCTATATTCAAACTCTGCCCAATAATGACTTTCATTGGTTAGCTCTGATCTTCTGTGTGTCCGGACCTGTTATTCAAGTGCTAGTCAAGGGCCCGAAGGCCAAAAAAAGAGTCTGGACAAGGATACAAGAAGAAGAAGAAATGACAAAAGAAAAACTTACATGAATTTTAAAGAATAGTGGGGTTTTTTTTTCATGGCAGATTAAAAGAAGTGTAAAAAAGAGGAATGCATCGAAGATAACATTGTTTTCTAGCTTAGGAAATTGAAGCAGTCACAATGCTACTGGTAGAAAGGGGAAAGTTGAAAAGGGTAGTTTATTTGGAGGAGATGCCAGTATTAGTTTTGTACTTAGTACATTAAGTGAAACAGAGAGTACATCCCAGTAGATACTTTCTGTAGAATATTTTAAAAGTAAGGGAGAGCACAGAGAAGTAGATGAGATGATGCGCACTTTGAAAGTCATCAGGATGCAGTTGAGGACATCTGGAAAAGAGTTGGGTGAGCAAAGAAGATCAGGGATTCAAGTGAGAAAATTAAGTACCTATGAGTAGAAAAAACAGAGGAGGAAAAATTTACCTATTTAGGTGGACTCTATGAAAATGGGAGAGAGAATAACAGACCAATAACATCAGCGCATTCAATGTCAGACAACAGGATCAACCAGAGGGGTAACACCCCTTCCCCAGGGGTGAGACGAGGAAGCAGCAGTATGGAGACCCAAATGTTACCTTTCCCTTACACTGAGGATTGTGCATTTGTTTAGCCCCTGGTACCTATTCTTCTCACCTTTTTACTGATACTTTTAGAATATCTTTCCTACTGTTTCTTTTCTGCCCTCTCACCTCTGCCTGCATTCACAAAAAAGGGTTATCTTTTCTTCATTTCTTTTCTTTTGTCCATTCTTATAATAGTAATAAATCACCCTATCTTGAAAACAACTTAGATTTATAGAAATACCCCTCAATGCCTTAAAGATTGTTTAATTTAAACATAGAAGTCAAATTATTTAGGCAGGAAAGATTTGCTCCCCTCTAATTATATCTTGAAGGTAGGTAGGTATAATGCCTAAGCACAAGTGCAGATTCAAAACAATTACTATTAGAGGTTTAGAAGCTATTATTTATAATTTATCAACTTGGAAATAGGGAACTGGAACAAATGACAACTTAGCTCAGTACTTCAGAGAACTGTAATTGTAGCTCCAAAAAGTCTGTGTCTTCATTTATCAATTATCAGATTCAAATGTCGAAGAGAAAGTGCTCATGCCCTCTAAATCCCTGTTACCTGCAGTTCAAAAATATTAAATGGAACATTCCAGAAATAAACAATAAGTTTTAAACTGTATGCCATTCTGAATAGCCTGATGAAATCTTGCCTTGTCCTGCTTCATCTTACCCAAGACATGAATTATCCCTTTGTTCAGCATATCTCCACTATATACACCACTCACCTGTTAGTCACTTAGTAGCTGTCTTGGTTATCAGATCAAAAAAACATAGTATATACAGGGTCCCTTACTATCCACAGTCCAAGGCATCTACTGAGAATCTTGGAATATATCCTTCCTCCCTCCTGGATAAGGGGAGACTACTGTATATGCACATAAAATTAACATTTTGAATTTCTTTTGATATTACACTGTTCCTAGGAGTGGACCTTTCCATTAAGGGTAACAAAACATCTGTGCTTCTCCCTTTGCTTCTTAAATCACGGCTGTTCTTCCACTCTGAGTTTTTCACTATTTCCCCAAAATATATCTTATAACTATGTTTGTATGATTTGTAACAATTTCAATAGCTTACAGGTGTGTTTTGAACTTTCAGGACGACGTAATGCTGGGAAATAGTATTATAAATGGGTCAATACTTTTGTTGATGGTGGCAAACTGCATTTTCCCTTATATTGGCATGAGCAGCACCAGTGATTATAAGGTAAGAGGGAGAGAGGGAGAGAGGAAGAGAGAGAGACAGAGAGACAGAGAGAGAGAGAGAGAGAGAGAGAGAGAGATTGGAGAAATTGGAGAGATTGCAATTGATTTTATCTGACTGTAGTAATTGAATTTTTATTGTTTTATACACACAGGATTCTTCTTCAATAAATGTGCTTACACATATATTATTTTATTCTAATTTCATTATAGATTCTAGTAAATGCATGATTTCAAAGAGGGCAGAAAGTTCATGGCTCAACGTAGTAAAATTGCCTCGGCTTTAAAAGGAATCATCCTTTTTGAGTCACGCAGTTATTTCACAATTCCAAAGGGAATTTGGATTTTTAACTAAGCATGAAATGTATGACATACAACATTTCCAAACTTTTAACTATGCTTCTATGAACTGGACTTTAAAAAATATGGTGCCATTATTTTCATTTATCTAAACCAAAGGGTACAGCAACTTTTCAAATAGCTCAGACTTTCCTGTTGAACCAATGACTTTACATTCCCATTTGCCATGCCAGATACTTAGGAGGATGTTTTTTGTGCTTATAGTCACAAAAATACTATATTCTTTCAGATAACATTAATGTTTTAGCTGTTTGGCTTCCCTAAACCTGGGCTAGAAAGTTAATGAAGTTCAGATTCATTAGATGGAATAACAGACTAAAAAAATCTGGTTGCATCCCTACCCTAGTTGATATCTTGAGCAGTTACATACTATTTCTAAAATTTATTAAAAATTAAAATTTTCAATAACTACAATACTTTTTCAACTTAAGATCCCAACCCCTGCTATGTCCCTTCTATTTCTTTATCAGAGAAAAGCTCAATTCCAGTTGTGGATTTCAGGCCTCTGTCCGTCAGCATACTGGTGTGGACAGGCTCTGGTGGACATTCCATTATACTGTTTGATTCTCCTTTCGGTAGATTTAATTTCCTACTTCATATTTCTGGGATTCAAATTTCCATGGAAACTCACAATTGTTGCGGTAAGTGATCACTTTTCTCCCCAGGCCAAATAAAGTAATAGAATCAAAATGAAAATTTATTTTCATGAACATTTTGTCTTTAACAAAAGTCACATGCAAAAAAATTAGAAAATGGCCTTAGGGAGTTTTATGACCCGATTCTCTCCCCTTCTCTGGCCCTATGTATGATATGCCATCACTAATCTTGTTATTGACTTTTATTCTTTGCAGGTAGTGTGCATAGTTGGGTGTGCAGCTTCTCTTATATTCCTCACATATGTGCTTTCATTCATCTTTTGCAAGGGGACAAAAAATAAAGGCTTTTGGTCTTTGGGCTTCTTTATTGTGAGTATCTATCTAACTATATCTATACGTATGAGTGTACATTTATATTAAATTTTCTTAAAGCTCATTTTTAAAAATGCAAAGTTAAGTATAAATACTTTCATTAGAATAAAATGGAGGTTTAAAAAATATTTTGTTTTTGTACTTCTACTAATTATTGGACCATGTTTATGGTTTCAGATTTTTTTATTTATTTTATTTCCTCTATTTCCCATTTGTTCTTTGAGGTTTCTCTTTTACAACACTGTTTTTTTGGAAAGAAGAAAATAATCTATTGACATCATGGCATGTCACAACTGAAAGACTAGATTATTTGGGACAGTCCACTCATTTCACAGAGTGGAAAAACTGAAAAGAATCGAACTTGAACCAAGGTCTCTCAACTCAGTGAGGTCTTTCTCCTAAATAATTCTCCTTATTTGAAAAACCAACAAGCAACAAACATAAGATGTGGCTATATAGACTAATAACATAAACAAACAAGAAACAGTTTTATTAATAAAGTAATTTATTTATTACTTCAGGCATACTCTACTGCATCTGCTTCCCTATCCTAGTTGATATCTTGAGCAGTTACCATAGCTTTATGATCATTTCTGATATTAAAACAGTCCCATTCTGTTAATTAAAATTCACTTTAATAACTAAAAAAAAAAAAGCCAGTGAAGTCCAAATTATAACTTCCATCTCATAAGCAATATCAAACTCTCTTCCCAGTTTCATCTCCAATATGCCATTATTTGGGGATCAGTGCTGAGAAAGGGAACAAGGTCTCCACTTTGACTCTTTTTCTTTCTTCTGGATTTCCCTTCCTCTTTCAGTGTTATGGGGACAGGGTGGAGGGATTAGGGTAAAGGAACCAAAGTTTCACTTCTCTAGGGCAGTTATAATTATTTTGGCTGGCCTTTGTGAGTAGTATTCAAAAGTTGGATTTAGTGTGGACAAGAATATCACAAATACAACCAGTTGGAGTATTCAATATACCAGTAGAAATCCTAAAGGCTACTAAATTGCTTCTTAATCTCTAAATCTCAGCCTTAAGGTACCTACTCATATAATTCCTTGAGCCAGTTTTATCAAAGTTGTGCTATGATGGTCAAATGTTATAACAAGGTAATGTCTTCTTAATTATTGGAATTAATCTTCGATCTTTATGGGTTTTTTTCCTCATGCATCCCATTATAATGGTAGATTTATCAGTTTCACCTTTTAATTTAATCAAATTTTGCCATATATATATCTATATATTTTTGAACCCTCATAAATGGAATACTTTATATATTTTGAGACTGATTTATTGGGTACATTCAAGTCTGGATTCATTCATAGCAACACTATTCTCATAATGGTTTTTGGTCATAAAGTCAGATGTGTCTGATATTAGTATAGGTACACCAAATTTTCTTTTGTTAAATATTTGCCTGATATTTTTCTTTTGCCATGTGTTTACTTTCAACCTTTCAGTGTCCTTATGCTTTAATGTGTGTTTCTTGTAAAACAAATATAGTTAGGTTTTATTTGTTGTCTTTTAATTCAGTCTGACAATCCCTGCTTTTAATTTAATGAGTTGTGATTGCTGATGTGCTTGAAGTTTTTTACACTATTTTACTTTTCGCTTTATATATGTGATATGCTTACGTGATTTCTCCTTTCTTGCCTTTTTTCATTTGTTTGTTTTCTTTTATTCCATATTTTACTCTCTTCTGATTTGAAAGTCATGAACTGCATTTTATTCCTTTGGTGGTTATCCTTTGTATTAGTTTTCTAGGGCTGCCATAATAAAGTACCACAAACTGGGTAATTTAAACAACAGAAATTTATTTTCTCACAATTCTAGAGGTTGAAAATCCAGGTCAAGGTGTCGCTGGGGTTGATTTCATCTGAGGCCTAACTCCTTGTTTTGTAGATGGCCATATCTTCTTCCAGCATCTTTGCATGGTCTTCCCTCTGTGTGTGTCTGTGTGTGTCTGTGTCCTAATCTCCTCTTCTTACAAGGCCAGTAGTCATGTTGGGTTTGCGACTACCCCAATGACATAATGTAACCTAAATTGCCCATTTAAAAACTCTGTTTTTAAATACAGTCACATTCTGAGGTACTGGGGATTGGAATTTAAACATATAAATTTTATAAGTACACAATTCAGCCCATAACACCCCTGATACATTTTTTACGTGCTAAACTTAACAAAGCCTAAACTTAATATGCTAATTACTTCCAACACTATATTTTGGAGACTTTGTTATTAATAATGGTTACCCTGCTTATATGCTGTTCTCTAGTGTTTTGGTTCTCTCTTTTTAATCTTCAAAATAAACATTATTATTTTAAGAACTTAAAAAAAGATTGGCATACATTTTGAATCAATATATTTGTTCACTACTCACACTTGGAGCTTAGTCCTTTTTTCCCCCTCCCTTTTGAGGTCATTTTTTGCTGCCTAAAATGCACCTTTTATGTATTCTTTTAAAAATGTCAATTAGCTATAAACTCTTGTAGTTTTTTTTATCTTTTCCCACTCTCATTCTTAAAATATAATTTTGCTGCAATACATTCATTGGTTGACAATTGTTATCTCTTATCATTTTGAAAATTTACCTCATTGCTTACGTTTTTGCTGTTCAGATATCTGCTGTCGGTCTTATTGGCCTCCTGTGTAAAGGATCTGTGTTTGACTACTTTAACTATCTTGGACTGCAGTGTTTTTAATTTTGTTACAATGTTTCTAGGTGTGGACTTCTTTTTATTTATTTTTTTCAGATAAATTATGCTACTTAGAATTCATTTCTGTTATCAATTCAAGAAAATTCTCAGCCAATACCTTTTCAAATATTGCCTTTCCATAGAATCCAGAATTCTACTGAGATGGTGGTAGCTATTCTCATTCTATTTTCTACATCTGTTAACATTGTGTTCAAATTTTTCATGTCTTTGTCTTTGCTGTATTCTGAGTAAAACTTGACTAATTATTTAAAATTTCAATTTTGGTTTTCAAAACCCTATTTGGTTCTATTTCAAATATGCTTACTTGTTTTTCATAGTCTTTGTTATTTGCTCATGTTCTACAGTTCACATTTGATTTCTTTAAACATTTCATTGAAAACAATATTTCTATTTGTTATTGATAATTCTAATATCAAAAGTCTTCAGGTGGCTTTAATCTGTTGGAGGTTTTTTTTCCCTCTTTTGATTCACACTGGTTGTAGCTTATTGCCTTGTATGTTTAATAATTCTTTGGGGGAGCTCATATTTGGTTGACCTCAAAGTATAGGGGATGTTTTCACTCCCAAGAGATTTTCAATTACATTTGCAAAAAGCGTAATGTAGAATTCACCTAAGATTGTAAACCATCTTAGAGTATCATGCCTTAATACGAGATTTGCAAGGAACTCCCAGGTTTCATTTTATTTTCTTGAAGGTATTTACTTACTGTTGAGTGTATTACTATTTTCTTAAAGAGAACCTAAATCTTAGCTTCCTGATTCATGGGCTGGAATGAGTATTTGTCTCTAGGCTACTCTGATTTAGTTTTTACCTAATGGTTCAAGTCAGGTTTCAGCTTTTGTTTCTGTCATTGAGGAATTCCCTCACTTTTTTCTTGAAGCTAACAGTGCATTTGATGGACATTTGTTTCAACCTACCAGAATTTAATCGTACAATGTCGGAATGGTTCTTTAGGATATCTATTCTACCATATCTCTACATACTGATGTCCACAACTAACTTTGAAAATTTTAGTTCTATAAACCAGTGAATGTAGAATCCAGTTTATAGCAGATGCAAGAGTAAATATAGAATGGGGAAGTAGAAATAGGAAGTGTTTACTCCTTAAAAATGCATTGTTATTGCTATCATTGCTTGTCAGAAGGAATGGTTAATTGAAGATTCTTTTTATTTTTTTAATGGATGAGACAAGATGGGGTAGTGTTTCTATATCTTACTAGATGATAAAAATAAATGGAATAAAGACAAAAGAAATAGGATGGTTAAAGATAAATTCTTTAGTTGCGTTGTTAAATTTAGAGAATCTAACTTCTTTTTTTCTATAAAACTGAAGATATATGACTATATTTTTTCAAGTGATACCTTTTATAATTATAAATGCTATGGCCCGTAAATCTTTGAGGAGATTCTGAGATACATACAAGGTTAATAAAATAAACTGATGAAATCCTGAGATTATTTCAGTGTATATTCCCTTCAGAAAATTTTTTTCTTTAGAACATTTTTATTGTGCTTGTGGAGGATACATTGTTTATGTGATTTTATATGCTTTTTAAACATGTATATATTTAAATATCCACTTGTTCACATTATTATTTCACTGCTTTGTAGTGCTATCTTTGTTGTAAATCAAGACTTTTTCTGGCCTTTCTGTTCTCTTCCATTGATCTATTTGTCTATTCTCACATCAGTACATACTGTCTCAATTATGGTAGCTTTATCTGAGAGAGCCAATCTTCCCACTTTGTTTTTATTTTTTAAGGCATCTTGGCCATTTTTGATTCTTTGCTTTTTCATGTACATTTTAGAATCTGCTTGTCAAATTCTGCAAGAAAGGATATTAATTGTGATTGCATTGAGTCTATAGATTACTTTGGGGGAGAAATGATATCTTTACCAAAATGAATCTTCCAGTTCATAAACATGGTCTATTTATCCATTAATTTATGCTTTTAGAAACATCTATTTAACATGTATAAATTCTTGGTCTCCAACACATTACACATTGATTTGATGTATGGATAGTTGACTCATACAACATCTCCTTGGAAAAGTGTAATAGTTGAGTTTGGACTCTGGTGTCAGATAGTCCCAGGTTTGAATCCTTGGTCTGGTATTTAATAGCTATAATAAATTAGAGAAGTTAATTCAGGTTTTTTGAGGTTCGGTTATTTAAAACTCAGAAAATAGTGTAATAGTAGTAGTAGTACTTTATAGTGTTTTAGGATTGAGATTTTAAAAGAGCATTAACTATAATAGTGCTAGTAAATTATTCATCAAAGTACTTGATAAATAGTAAGTGCTCAATAGGAATTATCTTCTTCCCCTTTTATTCCTGTAACTACAGTAACTACAATACCATTTAACAAAATATTTTGCATAAACTGAACTCTCAATATGCATCTCTGATTATTTAGTGAGTAAAAATAGAAATCCTCCTTATTCTATGCCTTTCCCAATATTCATTAATTCATTGATATTGATTATATTTTCCTATGTGCCAGACACTGTGTTTGGGATACAACCATGAACAAATCAAATTTTCTGCAATCAGGGTGCTTACATTCAATGGAATATATAATAGAGAAATAAAACTGAAATACAAATACAGTTGACCCTGGAAAAATGCAGAGGTTAGGGGCACTGATCCCCTGTGCAATAAAAAATCCATATGTAACTTTTTAATCCCCCCAAATTTAACTTCTCATAGCCTACTATTAACTGGTAGCCTTACTAATAACATATACAGTCAATTAACACATATTTTATATGTTATGTGTATTATATACTATATTATTACAGATAATAAAATGAGCTAGAGAAAAGAAAATGTTATAAATAAAATCATAAGGAATGGAAAATATATTTACTATTCATTAAGTGGAAGTAGATCATCATAAAACTCTTCATCCTTACTGTCTTCATGTTGAGTATACTGAGGAGGAGGAGGAGGAAGAAGAGGAGGGGTTGGTCTTGTATTTCAGGAGTGGCAGAGGAAGGTGAAATATAGGAGGAGGAAAGGGAGACAAAAGAGGCAGGCACACTCATTCTAACTTTATGGAAATACATTATAATTTCTGACTTTTTTGCTTTTTCTTTTCTCTAAAAATGTTTGTATATGGTACCAATCCTTTCTCCACTGTGACCATATCATAGAAGGGTCCATGTCCTAAAAGATGTCAAAAGTAGTTTTGAATAATTGAAATGCCAGATTGTCTAATGTCAATTTGCTTTCTGACACTGCTTCTACATCTTCATCTGGTATGATTTGGAAGCACTCATATCCATCAAGTCATCTTTTGTTAATTTTCTGGTGTGGTGTCTATTAGATCTTGAATTTCTCCAAGATCTGTATACTGAAGCCCTTCACCCCCTACCTTTATTGCCATATCCACAATCTCTTTCATGATTTTCTTGATTGGCTCTGTTGTAAACTCTGTGAAGTTATGCACATCTAGACACAGTTTTCTTCAGCAGGAATTTATTGTTTCAGGCTTGATGGCTTTCATGGCTTTTTCCATAACAATGATGGCATCTTCAGTGGTGTAATCCTTCCAGACTTTCATGATGTTCTCTCTTTTGGGGTTCTCTTACATAGCATTGACAATCCTTTCCATAGAGTACCATGTGTAATGAGCTTTAAGGGTCCTTATAACTCCCTGATTTAGAGCCTGTCCATCCTCCAGTTGGTGCGCATCACAGTCATTATGTAAGTATACACCCTTCTCCTTCTTTCCGCTCCCACCTGCCCACCACCCGATAAATGTTTTAGGGTTTTGTTTTTTTTTTGACAATTTGGTTACATTTTATATCTTTGCCTCTCCCTAGGAAGGGTTAGAGGTATGCCCTCCCCCTCCGCAATGCTCACCACATCACTAAGATGTGGGTTTACCACCCCCTACTCTCGAATCCCTGGTGAACACCACCACCATTTGAGCACCATAGTTTTAATCAGTCAGTACCAATTTGATGGCGAGTACATGTGGATCCTATTTTCCTGGTCTTGTGTCGCCTCACTTTGGATAATGGGCTTAACCTTAATCCAGCGTAGTATAAATGGTGCTAGCGCGCTGTCGTTTCTTAGAATTGAGTAATATTCCATTGTGAACATATACCAAATTTTAATTATCCACTCATGAATTGACGGGCACTTGGGTTGTTTCCATGTCCTGGCAATGGTGAATTGTGCTGCCATAAACATTCGGGTGCAGATGTCTTTATAATAGAATGTCTTATGCTCTTTTGGGTAGATGCCTAATAACGCTATTGCTGGGTCGAATGGTATTTCTATTTTTAGCTGTTTGAGGTATCTCCAAATTCTTTTCCATAAAGGTTGCACTAATTTGCAATCCCACCAGCAGTGTAAGAGTGTTCCTGTCTCTCCACATCCTCACCAGCATTTGTTGTTTTGAGATTTCTTGATACAGGCCATTTTCACTGGGGTTAGGTGGTACCTCATTGTGGTTTTGATTTGCATTTCTCTGATGATTAGAGATGTTGAGTATTTTTTTATATGTTTGCAGACCATTATTCTGTCTTCTTTGGAGAATTTTCTGTTCATTTCCATTGCCCATTTCTTGATGGGGTTGTTTGATTTTTTCTTGCTAATTCTTTTGAGTTCTAGGTAGATTCTTGTTATTAGACCTTTATCAAAAGTGTAGAGAGCAAATATTTTCTCCCATTCTGTGGGTTGTCTATTTGCTCTAATGATAGTTTCCGTGGCTGTGCAGAAGCTTTTTAATTTGATCAGATCCCATTTGTTTATTTTTGTTGCTGCAGTGATTGCTTTGGGGGTCTTCTTTAAGAATTCCTTGCCTAGGCTAATGTCTGATAGGGTTTTCCCAACATCTTATTCTAGGATTCTTAAGGTTTCATGCCTTAGGTTTAAATCTGTTACCCATCTTGAGTGGATTTTTGTAAGATGTGAGAGGTAGGGATCCTGATTCATTCTTCTG
>CAUYPO010063425.1:0-20593 GCA_963574435.1 Cheirogaleus major | reverse complement strand
ATAGAGTCGCAAGAAATTCAGGATGGAATTCGGGGTTTGGAGAGTTATGATGTTCCAGAAGAAGATGACTTAACTATATTTGAGTAAATGTAGATTGTTGTACTGTACTTAAAAAAAAAAAATAACACATCCCCTGAAAATAAGCCCTAGGGTGTCTTCTTGAGGAAAAATAAATATAAGACCCTTTCTTATTTTGGGGGAAATACGGTATTAAAATATTCTGTATTTTTCTGTGTGCTTACTTTTACCAGTGAGTCTTATACCTTCAGATGATTTCTTGTTGAACATTAGTGTTCTTTGCTTTCAGAATGAAGAACTTCCTGTAGCATTTCTTGTATGACAAGATATGGTGTTGATGAATTCCCTCAGCCTTTGTTTGTTTGAGAAAGTCTTTCTCTTTTTTATTTGAAGGATGACTTTGCTGGATATGGTATTCTTGATTAGAGGATTTTTTCCTTCAGCCCTTTGAATATTTCATTTCACTCCCTCTTGGCCTAAGGTTTCCACTGAGATGTTTATTGTCAGACATATCAGAGGATTGATTTTTTTTCCTTCTTTTCTCTTGCTGCTTTTAGGATTTTTTCTTTGTCCTTAACATTTGAGAGTTTGGTTATTGTATGGCTTGAGATAGTGTATTTGAGTTAACTCTGCTTGGTGTTCTTTGACCTTCTTGCACCTGGATATTTATATCTTTCTCTAGGTTTGAAAAGATCTTTGTTATTATTTCTTTGAATAAACTTTCTACCCTAATCTCTTTCTCTGAATTCTCTTTAAGTACTATATAAGTCTTAGATTTGTTTTTTTGATGCTATTTTCTAGATCCTGGAGACACACTTCATTCTTTTTTTTTTTTTCTCTTCTGTGTGTTTTCAAATAGCTTGTCTTCGAGCTCACTAATTCTTTTTTCTGCTTGACCAGCTCTGTAGTTGAGACACTTTGACATATTTTTTAAGTTTTTCAATTGAATTTTTCAGCTCTAGGACTTATGTTTCATTTTTTTTTAAAAAAATATTTTAATCTGTTAATTTCTCTGATAGCATTCTGAATTCTTTATCTGTGTTATCCTGAAAGCTGCTGAGCTTCTTCAAGACAGCTAATTTGAATTCCCTGTCTGAGAGCTCACTTATCTCTGTCACTCTAGGACTGGTCACTGGTGTCTTATTTAGTCCATTTGGTGACGTCATGTTTCCCAGGATGTTTTTAATGCTTGTGGACATTTGCTGATGTCTGAAGGTGCTTTCTTGCATGGATAGTTGTTGAGTTTGGTGTTCCTGCAAGGGAGGAGGATCACTGGAAAGTCTATTCAGCCCTCTTGCTTCCCATCACCTTTTCCACTTTTTAAGAAAAATAGCTAGAAGTTGAAAGACCTACCCATGTGAGCTAAGTTATGGTGGGCTGGAGTTATTGCCACCAAGCACTATTTTGCAGTTGGTCAAAAAACAGCATAAGCAATATTTGTAAACTGCTTGGATAAGAGATTTTTTCTTCCTTAGATAAACTCACAGCGACCATCGGCATTGATTTTTTGTATTTCTGAGTGAAGTAAATATGGACATTTCACATAAAATATACTGCTCTTAGGAAATACAGGATGTGTTTCTGTAAAAAAGTGATCATGGCTCCCCCCGAAAGTATTCATTATTAAACGTGGTATTACATTTCATTCCTGAACAAAGGGATCTACCAGATCTGGTCTGTTCTGGTGGAAAATGACAAAGGAGATAGTTTGAAAAAATTCCCCACTCCCTTCCTAACTTACATAAGAGTTGATGTAAAACAAAACACCATGGACAGTGGACCATAAGCCATGTCATTTCTCATGTCATTTATGTGGTTCAGCAAATTATTCCAGTTGTAACTACACATCTTTGATGGAGTACAGGGAGAGACAGGGAGAGGTCAGTGTTTCTAGGCTGTTCAAAAGTGCAGTGATCCTTAGCAGAAATCTAGACCAGATAATTAGCACTAAGAGCCACTTGTGTCTGTGCAGTACCTATCCATCCTAAGGTCACCAAAGCACACTCAACAGTATTTTCTCCTACCACCTAAATAACAATATACAACATCTAGGGAAAAGTTTTCCATTTAAGATGCTATTATTTTAATTTTTTTCAACCACAAAATAAACATCAGAAACACTTATCAAATCCTCATTATGCGCCATGCTCCTTGGAAGCACCGTATAGCCACTGCCCAGTTTAATATATGAATCCAAAATGCCATTTCTAGTGCTGTTATCACCATTTTCCAAGTGAGGATACCAAAGCGTGTGCAGGAAACAATGACAACAGGACAGCTCGCTCTAGGATACAGAGCTAGTAAGCAGCAGAGTGAGACTTGGACCCAAAGTCCATTTGACTCTAAACTGGTGCTGCTGCTCAGCTCCCTTAGCATTTGCAAAAGGCACCACGTATGAGTGACCGAGCATGCGTGCATGTGACTTCCAACTGACACTTGCAAACTGACCACTCTTCCCGGCGGCTGCTCCTTAACCCCCATCTTAGACCTGAGGATACGCATGATTGGTGTTGTCCTAGGGAGGACATACCTGGGACCCAAGCTTTTCAGGACCTGGAGTGGGCGTAGCCATTTTGGCAAAAAAACACAAAACAAACACAACTTGTGTTTCGGGCTTTTCCCAAATGAGGGGAGTTTAGGAGCCAGGTGGACATTTCCCTGACCCTGTGAACTCCTCACCCCATGGGGAGGTATATGTCAGAAGAGGTCAAAACTGGACACCTCTAGAGTATGGGTCTGGCCAGGAGCCAGGGTTTCTTGGGTCTAAGGTCCCTTAACCACCAGCTGTAGTTTCTCCCATGTCACAAAATCCTACCATTTGCCTCCACAGTGGTGGGATGTTCTGTTGTCTCAGCAACGTTCTCTTCCTGCTTTTGGACTTAGTGCCGTGATTTTCAGGATGTAGAACAAGTGGAAGAAACATTTTTGCAGGTATAAAGTAGAACAACAACAACAAAGTTTTGCAGCCCTTTTAAAGTCTATAGACATGAAAATTTCAGTCAGTGCTCAGAGCTCCTCCAAAGGAGACTATGTGAGCCAAAAAGCCTCTCAAAACAGGAAGGAAGGAAGGAAGGAAGGAAGGAAGGAAGGAAGGAAGGAAGGAAGGAAGGAGGGAGGGAGGAAAGGAAGGAAGGAAGGAAGGAAGGAAGGAAGGAAGGAAGGAAGGAAGGAAGGAAGGAAGGGGCAAAGCCAAGCCTGTTCCCTTGACCTTTACAAAAGGAGGAGGAGGAGAGCGGTGCTTTTTGCTCACTGAGACGTAAAACAGGTCAGCAAAGGGCTTTTTTCCATGAGTGGGGACACTTGCACTGTGATACTCGCATTCAGCTCTTTCCTTAAACTGGTGGAAATGAGACACTTAAAGAGAGCCCACCCAACAGAAGTGGACATGAGGTTACAGTGAGGGTCATGGTCAGTATTGACTAAAAGTGGAGGGATTGATTAGAGGATAGCACATTTCTGGCCAGAAGGAAGATAATTGCTTAGTCAGCAGTTTCTTTTCTTAAAAAAAAAAAAAAAAAAAGCTTATTGACTCTCAGGGACCTTATCTGAAAGTGAGATGACCATGTGCTGCCCGTTGCAGGTCACCCGTCTCACTAACCACCCCCTGCTTTGGGGCTCAGATTGGAAAGGGAGAAAGTGTAGCAGTTGATTTGAATTCTGAATAGGTGAAAAGAAAGCATCCCTGGTAGAACGTACCTCCGCCAGAATGTAGTGATGTCCTGCCCCGGCTGAGTGCCCTCCCAGAAACGTGGGTGAAACATTTATGGGATATGTAGAGCGGAGGTCCTTTGTAGCACATTTGGACAGAAGTAAGCTGGATAGAGGAAGCAGCCTTCTCTGCGCAGTTCCCCATCTGATGAGCTGCCCATCCTAAGCAGCACAATTGTAACAGCAAAAAGCCAGGTGGGTCCCACCACATGCAGGTGTTCACCAGTGACGGTGTATAAAGAAGTTCTTCCAACTTGGGATTTTATGCAGACACAGCAAAAAGATGAGCAAGTCTGAAGCAGCAACAGTGCCCTGTGTTTTCCAAACCTACTTTATTTTTCTCCCGGGCATGCGAGTAGGCTGTGTATTGGTGCTTCCCGTATGGTTAAATTGAGGTTATGTGGCTGTGTTTGGACAATACAAAGTGGGTGTAAATGATAAGTGCCACTTCCAGATTTAGCCGTAAGCCACGTGTATGGCCCATCCCAGTCCCTGTTACCTCTCCACCGTCACCCTAGAGGCCAGGTTTTGAAGACACCCTATTATTACTACAAGGTGAAAGAGATTGTATCCCTGAGTGATTGTATGATCATAGCACCCCATAGATTACTCTAGACCAAGATGCAAATGAGCATTGAGCTGCTATTGGATTAATCCCCAAGACCTGAAGTTGTGTGTTACAGGACTTAGTCTCCCCTAAAATACAACTTAATCCATGGCTATTGGAATAGAATTATATTTCTCTTATGCTCTTAAATATAAAGTTAACATAAGCACAATTACGTACCACAGAGAGAGATTTTAATATGAATAGACAATCCATTGTTATTAAACAACTGGTGAAAAATAAGCCGGTGAGATCAGCCCATCACACCTGTTCTGATTTCTGTGGGATTTCCCTTTCCTGAAATTCCCTACCCCCTTGCAGAGTGTTTTCTTCATGTTCAGCCCAAGCCAGTGAAACATCTAATTCTCTGGTGACTAATTTGGTAAAAGTTGTCATTCTGTCTGAAGATGTTCAGTCTACCTTGGATAGCAGGTGCACAACTAATTTCTAAAGATGCCTCCATGATGTCATGTGAACATGCCCATTTCCATCTTATGTCCTCAAATGGCGTTGCTCCATTTAGAGAGATGTTGTGACTCTGTAGCTATCTCTCTGCTGTGAGAACTCAGAGTCCCTAAGCCAACTGCCCGAGTTTTGGTATTCTGTCTTCTTTCTGTGGCATGACGGGGCAGTGTCATTTTATCCCCTGAAAAAGTCACTCCCAGATGGACCCAATATGAAAATGATTCTCCAGCTGCATAGACATATGGGTGTCATGAAACTTCCTATTCGACACTATGAGACAACCTCCCTGTATTTGGTTGATTGAGATTGTAGTGATAAATCACTTCATGATCATGGTCTGTAGGTAGAGTGTTCTTGAAAAAGAGTGTAAGGTTTGAAGGCTATGACCCATGAAAAGAATGTGACAAGATGAATGTTATTGCATCATTTCCCCTGTAGTTCACCAGGACATACACAGAGCTGGTGGTCTTTATGGCCAAGGGTATCAGACTTGTCTACAGGATGGTGAGGTTCAGCTTTGAAATAGAACCCAGAATGTTATAATGTTAAGAAGTCCTAGATATTGTTCATTTCAATTCTATAATTTTTAAGACAAAGAAACCAAAGCATGTCAAAGGTAAGTGAAACACTAATAGAGCTAGGTGATATGTTAGAGACAGTCACTTCATTCATTTGAATGACTAGTTCAAATTTAAGCAGATTGATGGATTCGATAGGCTCGAATTTCTTTATCCATAGAAAAATGGGACTATTTGATTCAATATTCACCTTTTCATTTTGCTTTTTTCATCTGTTTCATTTATGAATTTATCCAAGTCTCATGTCATTTCTTCCACTGTCCATTTTCATTTTATTTTTTGGAATTCTTGATTTTTCAAAAGATTTTTTTTTTAATTTGGTTCAATATATATGTATTTTTAATATAATCCTAAGTACATGTTTGAGGGTATTTAGTTCAGCGTGGAGTGTGGTGTTACAGTTTTCTTCTGCTGTGTGGTTGGAATTTGCGGGGACCTTCATCCACTGATATGTTCCATTTTTGCCTTTTGAGGCTGGTGGTTTAGGTTGGTTTATAAGATTTCAAGTTTATGGATGCTCTTTTCTGTTAGTGAAGTGTATTTTGTTTAATGATTGATTTTTATTGGGGACAAAGAGGTTTCAGAGGAAGAGTTGTGTGTGTTACTTTTTTTTTTTAATTTCTTTTGTCTTCACTGGATCCTAAATTCCTCCGTCTTGTTTTTTGTTCCTTTGGATGATAGTTTCCAAAGCATTGTTCTCCCTTCCTAGTTACTCTCCATCCCCCAGAGCTATTGTCTTTCCAATACCACCGTCCCAAATTCACACATTCTTAAGTCCCTTCACTGTAGTGAGTGCTCTGAACTACTAGTTCTGTTTATCAGTATGTTCACACTCAGGGCAGGTGTGATTTTAGTTCAGTCTTAGCTTTCCATTCTTCTTTCTTCTTCTCCTCTTATTTTTCTAGACCTCCTTATTCTTGTCAAAAGCTCAGGATAAGAGAGAAATTGTTCTGCTAGAAGATGGTGTTTGTTTTCAAATCACAGGTTACTTAAATTTATAGTGTTTTGTTGTCTTCTCATTATGCTAAAAGTATGGTTTACATGTGGTTTATCTGTTCTTGTGTATCGGTATAGAGTTTGAAGAAGATTCTCTGAGATTCCAGCTGCCATTGCCTCAGATCCATAGAAGTTGCTTTTCTTAGTCTATACCTGAATTCTGTATGGTTAGTTCTTGACTATTCATTTAAAGATGTTTTGAGGTGTGCGTTAAGTTTTTCATCCTTCCAGGCAGGACTAACTATCTAGTATGTGCAGCTCTGTAAAAAATGAAAGCATGGATTCCCTTGCTAAAAAATTGTCACCAATTTCCAGAAGGCAGAAGCAGCAGAACACCCAGCCAACCGTGAGGCCCTTTGGTGGGGCCACTGGAAATGCAGAGGTCATGCACCTGTGTGCTTGCCTGGGGTCAGCACTTCCCACGTGTTGAGTAACTTTGGCTTAGTAACTTTATAAGTGTGAAGCTGTTTATCACAGACAGAGGGAAAAGGAGAGAGAGAGAGTTTGAGACTAGAAGTTAGGAGACCTGAGTTGTGTTTGCATTCTGTCATAGGTTTACAGACTTGGGAGTTCTGTTTTCGTACTTGACAAATGAAAGCTTTTACCTTGAATTGTGTTTCACAAACTATCACCATATTACTGATAATGCCTTGTCTTAGTCTGTTTGTGTTGCTATCAAGGAACACCTGAGGCTGGGTTATTTATGAAGAAAAGAGGTTTATTCAGCTCCCAGTGCTGGGGGCTGTACAAGAAGCGTGATACCAACATCTGCTGCTGGTGAGGGTCTCAGAGCCCTCTCATGGCAAAGGGCGCCTACATGTGCAGATCACATGGTGAGAGAGGAAGGAAGAGGAGGAGGAGGAGGAGGTGTCAGGCTCTTGTGAACAACCAGTTCCCACAGGACCTCATAGATTGAGAACTTACTAATTACTGTGAATGATCCCAACCCATGATACAAAATCTCCTTCCACCAGGCCCCACCTCTAACACTGTGGATCAAATTCCAGCATGAGATTGGAGGGGCCAAACCTCCAAGCCGTATCATACCTGAATATATTTTAATACTGATATTAATTATATTAGATATATAGAAAAAATATCTAGAACATAGAAACTATGCTTTTATGTATATTATTTCTTAGTAGGTAGTTAAGATGAGTAATTAACAACAAAAACAAGGTTAATTCCAAAGGACTATTAGAGAATTTTAAGTATAGGTGATACTTGGATATGGCAATAGTCAGGAAGATTGTATAAGAATGTCTAAAGTTTAAGAAACTGTACTGTAGATGATCCCTAAGGACACTTTCAGCTTTTTTTCAGCATTTTAGGGTTCTATATGGATTCTGATGGTATCTGTGGTAACTCAGGTCTTTTTGACTTTGGGTTTTCCTATCTGCCATGTCTGACAATCTACACAATTCAAAATAGGCTGTTCTTGAAAGGGATAAAAATAGGAATGATGCTGCCATACATCTGTTACGGGTGTTATCTGCCAGATCTCACGAAAATTCCCGATGCAGCTGCCACAGCCAGACATGTATATTATTTTTTCAGGAACCCCAGAGTTTAAAACAGATAATATGATCCTGTCGGTCAAGCAGTATAATTTTTTACAAAGATATTGTTTGTAACTTTAAGAACATCTTAGTGGTCCAATGGGAGTAGAAATATAGTCTCTCTTTTACATAAAAATCTTTAAATGAAATTTGATGGCAGAGAAGTTGAATTTTTTTTTCCAAAATTTTATTTTCTTTTATTGAGATTAATTGGACTCTGGGTTCCTTGTGGGATGCTAGGACTTTCTGACCTGTTCTCAACCCAGAATGCCCCAGGAAAAATGCTCCTTCATCTCAGTGTCTTAGTGGGCATGGTCGGCATTCCAGAGTGTCTTGAGATTTTAACCATTTCCAAACATTTCTAGGTCCCTGTTACTGACTTGCTTACATTTTAACTCCTAGCCCTCCCCTCTGATGTGAAACCATTTGCTCTTCACAAGAATAAAATGGAAGCTTTACTCTCAAGCTAAAAAGAAATCTCTAGCCAAAGTAACTTGCTCTGTAGGAAATGAAAATAATGAGTTGGCTATCTTTTCGCCCTGTTGTTAGAGTATATTAAATTAAAATAACACAGCAAGAAACATTCGTTTCCATGATTTATTTTGGATTTATGTTGGTGTATGGTTTTGGTTGGTTGTTTGCTCTGTTTAGGAGGAGATGGAGTATTAAAGCGGAGGTCTTGTATAGCTGATGGGAATGATTTAAAAAAAAAAAAAAGGTTATGAAACATACATCTCCCTCCTGAGCAACAGTCCAGGGAGCAATCACATATCGAAATAAAAACAGGAGGGTGGTATTACAGCAAGCGGCGTAGGATTCAATAACTCCACTGGATTGCTTTATTGGTTAGGTAATGAAGCATGCTGGGGAATTTCAACCAAACATGAGTCAACACACTGCCAAATAACATTCGAAGTGACTGAACTACAAGTTTAGGACGCATGGGATGATGAGGTGTTCTGTTAAATGCCTCCTAGATTGGAAAGTGTTCCTAGTGTTCTTCCCACCGCTACCTGGAGGAGTGGGCCCAGGACGGTCTGGAAAGGACAAGGGACTTTTAGGTCCTCTCAAAACTCTTCCTGTTTTGCTCCATGATTTTTATTGTTGTTTGTTCTTGTTTTAGTTTGTGATTTTTTTTTTTTTAAGCATGAAAAATCACATTTGACATTCAAACCAGGCTTATAGGAACACGAGGCAATTCTTAAATATAGGAAATTGCTTGTCTTAACTGTATACTTTGAAAAAAAAAATTGGTGTTTAATTACCTGCTGCCTCTCTATGGCACAGGTTTACTTCGGGATCCGGGGGGAGGGTTGAGAGAGAAATTTCCTTTGCGGTTTAATGTAATTATTCATAATGACTACATATGGTCATTTTATAAGTTCCTAATTATTTTAAGTGATTGGTGCATGGTCATTTGCATAGGCTGTTTAGCAGAACACTTATTTCATTCAGTGACCTACATATAAATCATGGAATATTCTCTAGGCTTCCAAAGCAGGTGGGAGAAACCAAACCCCCCATATCTTTCATGAATCCAAGATGTGCACTGCAGAATGTTTAATGTAAATCGTAACAGCAGCTTGGACTCAGTGTTCTTCGTACGGATGTGTGGTTGATGTAGGGAAACATGTTTAATTTTTTTCTTCAGTAGCAGATGGTGCACGGATATTATTGGATGCAAGCACTGCTTTCCAAGGTAATTGTCAAGGGCTTCCCCCACCTTCATCATGAAAAAAGAGAGGGTGTCAAGGCCTCTGGATCAACTCGTTCATGTTACAGATGAGCAAACTGAGACCTCAGATATTGAGCAATTTTCCCCAAATCATCATTTTTTTTAGACAAAGTGAGGACTAAAACTCACATCTTCTGACAGTCAGCCTAATTCTCTTTTTTTTTTTCTTTTTCATACTGCACATTTTCTCTTGGTGGTTGATGTGATATATGTCACTTTTTTAAAAAAAATGGGGTTCCATTTCTGGTTATATTTTATCTCCTTTCCTCCTCTGAAAGTCAAGTTCCACTAATTCATAGTAAGGGCCAGATATTTCATGGTACTAATTCCAAGCTGGGTATAATTTGTGACTTCTAGGTTACCCTCTTGTGTCCACAAACCACCTCAATGTGTTGAACGTACACAGTCACCTTGATAGAAAGGTCCTTGAGAGCTCATCTAATTCAGTGATTTTTTTCCCAACACCGATGTGGGGGGCTGGTGATGAACCAGCTTCCATTTCTCCCAAGTCTACAGCAAAATAAGAAAAAAATTAAAGCAGTCCAGGGAGTTTTGCTCTCATGTTCAATTAATTCCCTTTTTACCTTTAATCTTTACGAAATGATGGTTAAAGATGGTAGCTGTTGCCTTATTTTATCCTCACTGGGAAAACAAGGAACGGCACCTGTGTGCCGGCCTTCGGCACCATCACCCCAGCCCGTCCCTTGCTGCCTTTGAAGTTCTCACATGTTTTTATTGTGTTTGCTCATCGGTGAAAGCTAAACCTCCAGAACCACTGCGATAAGGGGTTATTTTCCAGGAAAGTATGTTTTTAAAATGTCATGGTTACCGTAGTCAATCTGTGGCTAAACCAAAAAATAGAAAACGTGAGCCCAATTGCTTAAATCAAAGAGTCCCTCTCTCCCTACCCACAGACATATATGACCAAATCAACATTCGCTCTTCCTCTGGGTCATTTTCTACCATCAAAATATAGCTGTCTCTTCCACTGTAGATAACAGAATAGATGGTGTCTGTGAATTCACCGGGTCGTTGTTCATTTGTCCACTTCCCTCTGCCTTTGTTCACATTCATCCTAGATACTCCACAAAAATGCTTTCTCTCTCTTTCTCTTTAAAAATTCTCTCTTGTAATTCTTCAATGTATATAGATGTTACTGGTGGGTTGCAGATTCTTTTTTGATGAACTTGCTCTTTGCATTTATGCTCTTAAACCCCCTGTGAAGATGTGTCTATATCTACTTCCCAACTTCTTCTCTAAATATCAATATTCCTTCCTTGACAGATTTGGGGAAGGACAGAGGGAAGACAATACGTAGTGCGATGACCACCTTTGTTGCCCTTTGGTTAATGGACCTATCTCCCTAACCCCTTTCCTTCCACATCTCAAGTTGGGAATCGTCCACTGGTAGGAGGGAGGAAACAGGGCATCACATAGCAAGTGAACGTAAGATCCTGGGTGCAACCTAGACATCGGACTGGTCATTTAAAGGCTTTCTGTTCTCTGGATTGCTCTAGTGATGCAAAAAAAAAAAAAAAAAAAGAACATGTTGATCCTCCCAGAGGTAGAAGGCTCTGCTGTTTCTTGTCCTACCACTCTGCAGGTTGGAAGCAGCATTCGGTAGCAATCATGTGCCTGAACCACCCATATTCTGTCTGACTTCAGAATGCCCTTGGTGGACATTGTTATTAGTCCATAGCACCATCCTTGGCATCCTGGTAAATTGCACATGAAGAACTCTGAAAAAGTTAAAGTTTGAGATCAATGAATATGGACAAAGGTGGAAAATATTCTGAGACAGGGAGTGGAGATTATACCATGTGAGAAAGAGCGGCGGTGGGTGAGCGAGCACACACGGGAGCTGCTGTGTAGCCGAATAGCAGGGAGGTAAGACAGTGGCGTGCATATGACATACCCCATTTCCCTCAACACAAGCCTATTGCAGGTTCCTCTGGCGTGACTCCCTTACTGCACACATTATATTACAGTGGGGAAAGGGGGGGCATTTTCATGAAAGAAGAAATAAAACAGCAACAGCATTAACAACAGCAGCCGTCTGGTCGCTGTAAGCATTGTTCTTGGTCCTGGGAGAGACCTGGACGTTTACCCATAAATTGGGCCATTCCATCTGTACGCACTGAAGTTCTGATGTTTCTGAACTGTGTTGGCACTTGGGTCCAGCATACTTGGCTTCAGGAAGTTTAAATACTCAGAATCATGGGGTGAGAAGTAACACAACATCCTGTCTGTAATCATGAGCTGTAGATACTAACTACCCAGTTTGAATTTCGGTCCCATTTTTGCCAACTGGTAGTTGGTTGACTGTGGTAAAAATCCCTAAACTTTCCATGCCATTGTTTCCTCCTCGATAAAATGGAGATGACGACGATGGCTGTTACCTGTCATTGTGATCAGCGCCATCAATCCATGTAGGGCTGCTCTCGTCTGTTCTCTGGCCATGTGCCTAAGAAGAACTGGAGGTTCTGGGGGTGTTTTTTCAGACAAGAGTTCCTGGATCCTTCTATACGCTTCCTGAATCTCTGTGGATTGTACCTGGGAACCTTGCACTTTTGACAAATTCTCTAAAAGGTGGGAGTTTGAGAATGGAGGAACGTGAGCAAAGGTGAAACCCATTCTCCACCAGGCGTGGAGGCTATCACCGGGTGGTCCTGTTTAATAGATGGGGAGAGACAGAGGGCGGCTGTGTTGCTTAATGCGGAATGGCAGGAGCTGAAACATTGCCTAATTCTCAAGCAGCAACAACTCCAGACCCCTGATGGTTAAATAGGAAGCCCAGATAACACCCCTGATTCTAACGGCAGCCACGCTAACCGAGATAACAGCTGTCTCCATTCAAAAACACATCTATCTGTTCTTTGTTGACTAGCTGGTGCCTTTCGTTTCTCCGGCCAGGGCAAATGTGCTATTTTGGCTTTAATTCTGTACTTTTAACTAATTAAAATGTGTATGTGCACTAAAATATTTATATGCCCAAGATAATGAAAATAACCAATGATGAATAGAACAAATGGAGTAAAAAGTAAAGTGGATTTAGTGGCACCGTAGTTTATTGAGCATCTGTGATTAGATTGTGTTCCCTAGTATGCTTTGGGGACTGTAATTCAATCTGCAGTTTGAACTGATGACTCCTCTTTTCTGTAGAGGTTTAGAGGGGGAAAAAAAAGAATTCTTGTTCTTAATATCTCAAGTTTCTCTTTAAATGGGCATTTGGTACATCTTGGGATGGAGGGAGGGTCTTTTACTTAGGAAAAAGAATGAGCTTATGTTGATGCCATCTTGGGGTAGGAGAGGTGGAGAATGAAGGGGGAACTCCTCTCTGGCATATGAGCGTGACAATGGTGTAGGGTGTGTAGCCATCCCTGTTGGCCTGGGATTGTCCCAGTTTGATCACCCAGCCTTTGAAACCCAGCATTCTGGAAAGAACTCAGTCCTGGGAAAACCAGAAGGGTGAGTTGCCCCGGAAGTCAGGGAGTATGTTTTTGTTCTTCATGCAATAACTTAACACCTTAAGGACCGCTCACGAGTTTTCTTGTTTTTCACTGTAGTTAAGATGATTTAAATAACGTGCAGTTTGCCCAAAAACGTGCGGTCCCTGGCGTATGTCTTAGAGATTTCTATGCGGTACGAAAGGTGTTTTAAGGAAGGGGTTGTGCTTACTCTAGTACAGTGCTTCTCAAACTTTAATGTGCGGAGGCACATTAATTACCTGGGGATCTTGTTAAATGCAAATTCTGATTCATTATGTCTGGGGTGGGATCTGGAGAGTCTGCATTTCTAAAAAGTGTCTCAGGTGATGCAAAAGCTACCCCTTTGTGCTCTATCTATACTTTCAGGAAGAAGCTTCTAGAGGGCGTGGTCATCACCCACAGGTTTGTTAAAGAGCAAATTGAGGATCATTCTCATTCTTCCCAATCCTTTCCCTTTCTCTCCCAGAAAATGTTACATTTTAAACCAGCACTGGGGTTGGCCCACAGGCATTAGGTTTTTACAAAAAAAGACTCTCTTTACCTTTTGGATGAAGTACTAATAAAGGTCTCCAGAAACTAGTGGATAACAAAGTAGCTTTTTAAATTAAAATCTCCTGTGAGTGATTCTGTATAAATAGAAGGCCAAATGGAAGGATTTTTCATTTTCTTTCTGGTTATTTTGCCATGAAGTTGGAAGTTATTTCACTTCCTCGAGTGGAAACCTTGAAAACGGTTTTGCTATTAGTCTTGCCCCTGTTTGAGTATCTCTCAAGGGTATCTGACAACAGTGTGGGAGATCGATAAATATTTGTTGAATAAATGAAAAAATGAGAGAGTCATTTAGAGCTGCTTCTTTAGCGTGCATGGAATCACACCGAGAGCTTGTTGAAAGTGCAGGTTCTGATTCAACAGATCCAGGGGTCAACCTAATACCGTGTTTCCCCGAAAATAAGACAGGGTCTTATATTTATTCTTCCTCAAGAAGACACCCTAGGGCTTATTTTCAGGGGATGTGTTATTTTTTTTTAAGTACAGTACAACAATCTACATTTATTCAAGTATAGTGAAGTCATCTTCTTCTGGAACATCATCATAACTCTCCAAACCCCAAATTCCATCCTGAATTTCTTGTGACTCTTATTTCCTTTAGAACCACTGGCCCCAATCTCTCATGTCGTGCTCTCATGGGGCAGATGAGAAAGGCTGCTCGTCGTCTTTACCGCTCCACAACGAAATGCATGGTTGTGCATATATGCTTCGTAGCCACGCCCATCACTAGGTCTTATTTTCGGGGTAGGGCTTATATTGCGCAAATGCTTAGAAATCCTGCTAGGGCTGATTTTATGGGTGGGTCTTCTATTCGGGGAAACACCGTAGTCAGCATTTCCAATATGCTCCTAGGTGATGCTGATATCATGGAACACACTTTGAGTGGCAAGAATCTAGATTAAACGTACAAAAAAAATGTCAAGCTCTTTATTCGTATGTAGTTGAACATGCTATTAAACTGCTAGGAAGTATAATGGTAAGTTTGACCTTTAGGACATATAAATAGGACCTAAAGTTGAGATAAAACCATACAAGTTTCTCGGTCATGATCAAGCTTATGTATTTAAGATATAATTGCATCTACTTTTATACTATCTCTTTTCCCTTGGGGACTGCCCAATTCAAGATCAATATGCAAAACAGACACACACACATGTGTAGCCTAATAGCAAATATAAAGATTAGTGGGCCGGTCCATCGTGACTCAATAACATTCCATCTGTCATCCCTAAGTGAAAGTCGGTGCCCTTGAAGTTTAAGGGGCAGCTAAAGCAAACCCTTAATTGGGGTGGAGGTTAAGGAAAGGGGCTAAGGGACACGTGTGTCTACCTCTAGCCATCTAACTGAGCTGAAGAGAGACGTTTCTTGTGCTCCTCTGGGGAATTTCATCACTTGGATGTTATTCGATGTTTATTTTTTAACAGTTAATTTTAGAAGAACCATGTTATTTGATAGTTTTTATTTTTTCTGGGTTAGTTTAGCTTAAAAAAAGTCCTTTCTGTTGTTGCAAGGATGTGATTGTTAAATGGTATTAGGCCATCAACGAAGGTTGACTTGAGAGAGATTTTCAGAGATTCAGCTATGAAGAATGTTATAAACTACCCTAAGTTCCCTTTAGTTCTTTTAAGAAACTAAAATTGTGGGGTTGTATACAAAGTATTTGAGGTTCCCTTGGTGTTGGTTATTGAAGGAGGAAGATGGCTTCTTCCATAGAAAGGTTCGTTTTTCTTCTCATCTAATCTGTTCTGAAAGTGTTTTAGTTGGTTTCTATTAGGAAAAGGGAATCGTTGTTTCCTTTGTATTAGAAAATGATATTGTATGTGTGCACATGTATTTAGTTTCCTGTCACCCACTGAACATACACACACACACACACGCACACACGCACACACGCACACACACACACACACACACACACACACATGCCTTCTGAACTACACCATGCCTTGATTTTTTAAACTGTCATGAGCTGGATGTTTTAGGACCCCAAGTGACAGAAATTAGTAAAAAATGTTTAGTTGGTTCTTGTTGCCTATTAAATTGCTGTCAGCCCTCTACCTGAAGGTGCAAACTTCAATTTTCAGGAGGTCCTGAGTCCCAGAGCTGGCATTGTCTCCTTAGTCATTGGAAGCAGAAAACCACAGAAGTGTTGGCTTCAGCCTTGGAGAGAAGAATCTGCAGAAGCAGGAAACCAGGAACCCCTTTTGTCCCAGTGAAGGGAGAAAGTGAGAGTTTCTGGAAAATGCTGTTCTGGCCTTTAGAAAACAAACAAACACGCAAACACTTTGCTATTACTCTTCTGGGTACCAAAATTGTGGATCCCCAGTGCAATCTATGTATGCTCTGTTAACCCTATTTGGAAAACAAATAGAGAAAATTTTGTTTCGTAAATTATTTATGGTGGCAAAATTATCAAAATTATCTAGTTATGGTGGCAAAATTATCTAAAACAGTATCCCAATGGGACTTTAGCCAGAGAATCATTCAACATGACTAATTTCCCCGAGTACGAATATGCAGATATTTTATCAGACAGGGAATAGAGACTTTGGGCTTACCTTGCCTAAGAGTAATTCCCAGAAGCCATTATTTCTGAGAATAAGAAAATTTATAAGAAGGAAAATTCATTGTACAGTTGTACCAGGAGTTTCACAGGCTGCATTTGGAATTTTTCCTAAAGGGCCCCCATTATAATATAAAATCATGCTATAAGCTGCAAAGTACTACTAAAAGGTAACCTGTTACCATTATTGCAGACCTGGGATGTTGGTCAGCACCCAGAATCTCCCAACACCTGCATGTTATAATACCTGAAGCTAAGGTGTACAGTATACACAAATTTTATCTCCAAGATAAATGGATAAGATTTACCTTAGAGTGTGCCCTGGTATGATGAGCTCCACAAAGGCAGTAAAGAAATGCCTATTGTATTCAATATTCCTACTATTTCAGGTACGGAGCACACAGCAGTGGACAAAAGAGGCAGGTCCCTTCCTTCATGGAGATTAAATTCTAATAGCATCTCTAATGCCTCATCTGTCCATGCAACATTGCAGGTCAACAACAAGTCTTGGTTGATAGAAGATTGACTAGAGGGGTCATACCCTCCAGGGGCACTAACAAGGTCAGCAGCTCTAAATGCATAAACAGTCTCCCTGCTATAAAGAAGGAATTCTAAGTTGGACTCTAAATGTTGCATGTGGCTACTGGGGAAGTTGGGAAGATTGATTGGATATATAATATCAGGTTTCACAGTGTGTCCTTTCAGTAGGGTGTCAATAAGTTAGAATAAACCATTCATTAGAGAGCTAACTCTCTAAACAGTAAGAGCCCCGACCTTGCCGGCGGCTGGGGGTAGAACATGAGGGTCTTTATTCAAGAGGGCTGAAGATGGGAGGTGGGGACTGAGGGTCATTCACTCATCTATTGCCAAGTCTGTGTTTTTGCCACTTGGACTTCTCATAGGTAAAGCAAAGGGACTGAAGTTATGTCCTTCTTAGTCTTTCATCCCTAGAAAGGCCACATTGCCACATGCTGCAAACAGTGAGGCTTCCCTGTAACGGGAAAACAAAAAGCCAGACCCAATAACTTCTGCTTCAGTTACGGTCACATGCAAAGAAATACAGATCATCACACAATTAGGAACAAATCAAATTATTCCCAGTATCTCTTCAAGGGTGTTTACAAAGAGGGAAGCCAATTATTTTTTTGTTCCATTTTTTAAAGTATAATAGATTTAGAGGGTACGAGTTGACTTCCGTTCCATGTATATATTGTATAGTGGTGAAGTCTGGGCTTTTAGTGTACCCATCACTTGAGTAGTGTACATTGCACCCCATGGGTAATTTTGCATCTCTCTCCCCTTCCCTCCTCTCTTTTGAGTCTCCGATGTCCATCACACACTCTGTGTATTCTTGCATACCCATAGTTTAGCTCCCGCTTATAAGTGGCATTTATTTTTCTGTTCCTGAGATACTTCACTTAGGATAATAGCCTCCATTTCCATCCAAGTTGCTGCAGAAGACATTAGTTCATTCTTTCTCATCACTGAGTAGTAGTCCATGGTGCGCACATATGCACACACACGTATATATACCATATTTTCTTATTCACTCATGGGTTGATGGGCACTTAAGTCGATTCCATATCTTTGTGATTGTGAATTGTGCTGCAGTAAATGTACAAGTGCAGGTATCCTTTTGATATAATGATTTCTTTTCCTCAGGGTAGGCATCCAGTAGTGGGATCGCTGGATCGAGTGGTAGATCTACTTTTAGTTCTTTGAAAAATCTCTATACTGATCTTTCTAGAGGTTGTAATAATTTTCATTCCCACCAAAAGTGTGTATGTGTTCCCTTTTCACCGCATCTATGCCAACATATATTGGTTTTTCACTTTGTAATAATGGCTGTTTTCATTGGAGTAAGATGGTATCTCATTATGGTTTTAATTTTCATTCTCTGGTGATTAGTGATGTTGAATTTTTTTCATAAGATTTTTGGCCTTTTGCATATTTTCTTTTGAAAAATGCCTATTCATGTTATTTGCCTACTTTTTGATGTTTTTTTTTCCTTTTCTTGCTGAGTTGTATGAGTTTCTTGTAGATTGTAGATATTAGTCCTTTGTCAGACACATAGTTTATGAATATTTTTCCCATTCTGTAGATTGTCTATTCTTTTGATTATTTATTTTGCTGTGCAGAAGCTTTTTAATTTAATGAGGCCCCATTTGTCTATTTTTGTTTTTGTTGCATTTGTTCTGGGATCTTAGTTATAAATTCTTTGCCTAGAACAATGTCCAGAAGAGTTTTTCCTAGGTTTTCTTCTAGGATTTTTTATGGTTTCAGGTCTTACATCTAAGTCTTTAATGTATCTTGAGTTAAGTTTTATATATGGTGAGAGACAGGGATCTAGTTTCATTCTGCATGTGGCTGTCCAATTTTCCCAGCAACATCTACTAAATACTGTGTCCTTTTCCAACTGTATATTTTTGTCTGCTTTGTCAAAGATCATTTGTTTGTAGGTAAATGGTTTTACATTTGGGTTCTCCATTCTGTTCCATTGATCTATGGGTCTACTTTTATACCAGTTTCATGCTGTTTTGGTTACTGTAGCCTTGTAGTATAATTTGAAGTCAAGTAATCTGATGCCTCTAGGTCTTTTTGCTTAGGATATCTTTGGCTAGTCAGGTGCTTCTTTTTGTTTCATGTGGATTTTAGAACATTTTTTTCTAATTCTATGAAAAATGACATTAGTATTTTGAGAACAATTACATTGAATCTGTAGATTGAGCAGTATGGTGATTTTAACAATACTGAATCTTCTGATCCATCATCATGGGTTACTTTTCATTTGTTTGTGTTGGCTGTGATTTCTTTCATCAGTGATTTGCAGTTCTCCTTGTAGAGATCTTTCACCTCCTCGGTTACATTTATTCCTAGGTTTTATTTATTTATTTATTTATTTGCATCTATCATAAATGGAATTGAGTTCTTGATTTGGTTCTCAGCTTGGCCGTTGTTGGTGTATAGAAATGCTATTGATTTTTATGTTGATTTTATAACCTGAGACTTTACTGAGTTCATTTATCAAATATAGGAGTTTTTTGAAGAGTCCTGAGAGTTTTCTATAATAGTTACAAGATCATCTCATCAATAAACAGAGATAATTTGTTTTCCCCTTTTCCAATTTGGATGCCCTTTATTTCTTTCTCTTGCCTGATTGCTCTGGCTAGGACTTCCAGTACTATATGGAATAGAAGTGGTGAAAATGGGCATCTTTATCTTGTTCTAGTTCTTAGGGGCAATGCTTTCAGCTTATTAATGAATGCTAAAATATCTTTACAATTACATTTACCATCTTGTCCACTCTTTGCATCCTCCACACAATGTACACTGCCCCCACTCAAAAACATTTTTTCTCCACTATTCATTCATTCTCCAGTCTCCATCACCTAAGCCATGTGAAACTCTTCACCTCCTCCTCTCTGTCCCATTGTGCTGGACTTTTGTCCTACTCTTTCTCCTTATAGTAAAACTTGGCTCTTTCAAGTACAAACCCCTGGTATTCACTTCTCCAGTTATATGTTTTTTATTAATTGCTCTAGTTCTCAGCCCTAAGATTTCAGAAACCAAGCTGAAATGAAGGAGTTATTGTTGGTGGGTTGGGGAGGGGGAAAGCCATGAGTATTCACATACTAATAATATTCCCTTGCTACAGCTATGCAAGTTATCATCCACAGCTTAGAGGAGTGTGTGGTGTACAGAGATGTCCCATCCAAGACCAAGTTAGAATATTTAGATGATTTAGAATAGAATTAATTAGAATAGAAATTACTATAGAATTGCCACAGGTCACAATATAAGAGAATAATTAGGGAATTAATTAATCGGATGTTGTTCTATAGCTGGTATTTGTTTTAGAAATTTTTATGAAATACTTTTTCTTCCTGAAAGTCATTATAAAGCTTTATATTACCCTAGTGATATTGAAAATTTAGTTTAATATCATCCAGAAAGCCATACTGTTTTGAAAGATAGAGTGAGAAATTGGACTATGATAAGGAAAAAAACAGAAAGATTATAGTACCTTTGCATTCTTTTCAAATCCATATACTAACTTGAGCTAATAAATGCTAAATAATTTCAGAAAGAATCTTTACTGGGCCTGTTCTGGTAAGTAAATAGAACCCTTTGTATGTGTTCAGCACCTTACACAGATAGTCTTTGGGGAAAAATAGGGTTTAAGGAGCCTGGCCTAGCTTTCTGCAAATTTTATCACGTTATTAGAGTTATTTTGAAACATGCCATTTACTTATATATAGTACCAAATTGGTATTATCATGTGTGCTAAAATGATAACATTTGTATTAAGATTATATTGTCTTATTTT